>PVLD010007050.1:0-24987 GCA_004027595.1 Dinomys branickii
CGAGTTGGGCCCGAGCAGGGCTTATATGCTTTAGAACAAAGGGAGGAGGGGTTTTTGCAAGCGCGGTTACAGAAGCAGATGGCATTGGTTACTTTAAAGGGGCTTTTACATTCATTGGGGGAAATAGCTACATGGAGGTCTGGGGTTAGTGGCAGAGGTTGTTTCCTAATATGGATAGAAGTAGCCCAGGAAAGGTATAATTTACAAATTCCTTAGTCATGAGGTTTGTCCTATCTTGACAGTTCAGGCCCTCTGGTTTACTCTGTCCTTGGGCGGCTACACATTGTAACAGCTTAACTCCTGGAAGGGGGAAAGGAGGGTGGTTTAGCACAGCTCATGTATCATTGTTACTAGAGAAAATTTCTCTTACAATCAGACCTGATCTTACCTGCTGCTACCTGCTGTTCAGCTTGAGAGTTGCTACTTTTCTCTGTAAACTTGTTTTATGAGTCCAGTTCTTTGTTTTATAAATCCAGGAGTCTGGCACTCGGCTAAGCAAAGCTAGATTTCTGATAGAACTGAGACCCTTTTGCAGAATTAGCACTTTGAATATGTTCATGGATTCTCTGTGGAAAAAGAGATAAAGGAAATGTGGATTATATATCTTTTTCAGTTTAAATGTAGATTAGAAAAGCTGTAACACTGACCGCACTCTCTTACTTTTAGATAGACCACGTGGTACAGGGTCATGCTGCCTTCCCTGAACTACAAGCCAAGGCCTCCACCAGGTAAATGCTTTCTATTCTCTCTGTGACTCCTTCTGTGATGGTGTAGATGGCACTCACTGTGGGCATCTGCATGTTTTTCAGGTCCTAGGCACAATGAGAATGCCTGTCAGTCCTTGACTTTACAGTGGTCATCCAGATGGCCCCAAACATACCTGCATTAATTTTCAGAATGACCCAAGAGAATTCAAAGAGCCTAGAGATCCCCAAAAATATCCCAAGGCTATGGATAGGAACCTCTCATGCAGTGAAAGTGTATAGATTTGGGGTTCACATTCCTGCTTTCCCCCTTCCTGGGTGCGTGACCTTGCAGTCAATTTAACTTCTTTAAGCCTATCTCTCTGTACCACTGATAGAACCTATTACAGAGTAGTTTCTAAGACATATAAAGTAAGGCTTAGCTTCAAAGAATGTTTACATGTACTCATCCTCATGTAAAAAGTAAATAGAAGAAAATATAGCTGTACAAAAGAAACAAAAGATGAATCAGAAGTTGGTTGAGTTATACAGATTGGGTTGGAATGGGAAGGAAAGATCACGGTGGGAATGGGAGCAGAGTAGTTGGAGGGTACAAGACTTCTGAAGTAATTTTTGTACTGTACATAAGACTCCTACAACTCCAATGATGCTTCACGTCCCCCTAAAATGAATAGAACGTGATAGACAGACAGACAGGCAAATAGACAGACTAGGAACTGTGTCCCTTGTGGGTGGGAAAAATGAAACATAAACAGTTAAAAACAAACCTACTATATTACAAATTAATACCATAATCACACTAAAGGGGGTTGGGGAAAGAAAGGAACCCACCCAAGTAACTTTGGCTTAGTATGCTGAGTAGCTACAGATAGAAACAATTGTACATAATATTGTACTTCTAATTCATAAATATGTTTTTCATAAGTGTATAGGTTAGGCATTCTGAAAACTGTCATTGAGAAAATAAGTAAATATAGTATATGGTATATTTCTCATAAATAAAGTCACAATGAACTTTATGGTACAGACAAAATCAAGTATCAGTATCAACTTGTAGTTTTAACATATACATAGCTGGGTAAAAATAGAAATAAAAATAGACATATGTATTCACGTGTGAGTAGGGGAGACACACACCTGCTCCCTAGACATCTCTGCTAAAATGTCCTCAGCCCAGGTGACATACCGGTGTTCATTTCTAAGTACTCTTCTCCCAAAGTAATCAGGCCTCCATAGAAACTGTTGGTTTCTGGGCTGGAAAATACATGAACATTTTGTGGTACCAGAAATAAAGGAATTATCAAGTTATACAGGGGCCAGCTTTAAGAATCTTTTCAATGGCACAGAGCCAAATTGATAAAAAAGAAATACTGACATATCAGCTCCACAAATTGAAGAAGACACAAGTCAATAACTAAAGAAATATATAAATAGATGAAAGCACTGGTCTTTCCTAAGTCTCTTAAGGAAAATAGATTTAGAAAAATGTAGAAAAAATAATAGAAGTATGAGAAATAGCAAATTATTATTAGGTAAATGCCACAATAATAATGGCTGCTGACAAGAATCATTGATGACTGCAACAATTAGTAGGTAAAATTATAATGCAAAGGAGGATATTTACATAGTCCCAAAGGATCTTACTACAAGATACTTACTAAAATAAAAGGAAAAGTAGTCAATTTACAGTAAAAACCTGGCAGACACCTTTCCCAAGTGATATAGTATACACCAGTAATAAAATAATTGAGTACCATATACCAATTTCTGTGGTGCACTAAGATGGACAAGGCATCAGTTTAGTGATATTCTTGCCAAAGGTACATAACCTCAGTGCAAACTCAAGAAAACACCGGGCAAACCCAATTGAAGAACAATCTATAAAATTATTAGCCAGTATGCCTGAAAATTATAAAACTTAAACACTGAAGAACTGTCTTAGACTGGAAGAGATTAAGGATAAATGCTACACCTAGAAGCAACCCATGGTTAGTATTATATCCTGGATCAGAAAAAAGGTTCCTGTTAGGGAAAACTATCAAAATTTAAACATTGATAGATGAGTTAACAATATTGTAATTTATTGCCAAGTGTGGTGGTGCACAACTGTAATTCCACCACTTGAGAGGCTGAGGCCTGAGAATCATTGTTAGTTCAAGGCCAGCCTGATCCAGATAGTGAGTTGAAGGCCAGCCTGAACCACCTAGTGAGACCCTGAAAAAAAAAAAAGTTTTGTAATTTATTGCAGTTTCTTAGATGATGAGCAAAAATAAAGATTAAGAACAGTAAGTGAATTTCATGATAAATATTCTTAGTTGTTAGATTTTTCAAGAAAAGTAATAACCAATTACTTTTGGTTAAAAAAGTAGATGACCAATTACAGTTACCTGTACCCTTTCCTAATGGTGAGACCCTGGGCACTTCTTAGTGCCTTAGAATCTCAATGTAAAGGAAACAATAGTGAAGACCTTATGTGTTTATTGAGAGAATTAAACGAGTTAGAATAGTGGCTGGCATTTAGCAGTAGTTTTCAGGGTTTAATGGGTGTTCACTAACAGTTGTAGCAGAAGTTATTGCTGGGTCATTGCAGTTACCTATACTAGATCTTTCCATTGCCCCCAGGAGGCACATAGGTACAGAGTGGAACACACTGTGTGCTGCACTAGAATCCAGGCAGAGTACTATGAGAAGTCTCTAAACACAATGCCATGACCATGAGGGGGCTTGTAGCATGTCCTGCCATGTCCCTTCATTAACTGACACTTTAGTTGTCTTAGTGATAGTATAACGTAGATCAGGAATTCCTAGTTTCAAATCATCAATGAACCCTTGAAACTATGCACCAAGTTTTTTGATTGCATACTTGTACACAGATTTCTGTGAAAAGGGACCATAACTATCATCACATTCTTGAAGAGGCCACACATTCATAAACCACTAACCCAAGAAAGAATGCTAGATTGGGAGTTTAGAGATCTGAGTTCAACTAGCAGTGGGAAAATATATTCTTGTGACATAGTATTGGAAGATCAGCCCAAGATGCCTATGAAAATTTATTTTTAATTTTATGAGGTCATATATTTGACAAGTGTCTGTAAACTAAGTAATAAGAGTGATGAAGACAGCTAGTTCTATTCTTACAACTACTGATAATAAAGGAGAGAGTTTGGTGGTAGTCATTCCAAGGTCAAGCAGATGTCAGTCATCTGTAATCTTCCTACCTTCTAATGAAAAGTATGAGAAATAGCAAGAACAATGTGCTGGGAATTAGAAATTTTGATTCTTATGCTAATTTTCCCATGAACATCTCAATGAATCCACTTTTATACTCATGAAATCACAATAATTCTGGCCTGTTTATCTCATTTGAAGATGTTATAAGGGTGAAATCAGATCAAAGGAGAATGCTCCATACGAACCTAAAGCGGAGATAGATTTGCAATGAAACACTATTTCCACAACTTTCTTCTATAAATGAACTTCTTTTTTTCTTTTTTTTTTTTTTTTTTTGCGGTACTGGGGATTGAACTCAGGACCTTGTGCTTGCCAGGCAGGTGCTTATGCCACTGAGCTATATCCCCAGCCCTATAAATGAACTTCATTTGGAAAGTTTTTACTGAAAATAAAAAATAGGAAGAGTTTATAGACTTACATGCAAGTTCTGAAAAAATAACATAGAGTAGTCCACAAGATTACTTACGTAATTTAGTCCTATGGTCAAAACTGGATTTTGGGGCCAAGGAGATAACTAACTCACTATGTGCCTGGCAAGTGCAAGGTCCTGAGTTCAATTTCCGGTACAAAAAAACAAAAAAAACAATTGAATTTAAATCCTACATACAGCTACTGCTTTGTGTTTCTCCTTCTTCTCAGAGTCAGTTTCTCTAGAGCGTTGCCTATGCTCTCGTCTCTATTTCCTCACTTTCTACTCCTTTGCCCGCTCCGTGTGAATTCCATCACTGCCAGCCCCTGGAACACTGGCCGTGAAGCGTGCAGTGACCTGCTGCACCTGTAGGACTACTTTCAATCTCCTTCATCTCTCAGCAGCAAGTGGCACCACTGCTTACTTCTGCATCCTCTTAATGCTGTCTTTCTTTGGCTCTGCAGAATGTCACCCTTTCCCAGTTTTCTCCATCATGTCCACTCTTCCTCCTTTTGAAGCTCATGTTACTGTTTTGTCTATCAACACTAAGTTTATTACGGCCAGGGTCCTCAGTCACCTTCTGTCTTTTCCAAAGTGATCCCACTTATGCTCATTACTTCATGTCTTTCTATATTTTGTAGATTTTCAAATTTTTTTCTCCAGACTAGATACTCATTCAGTAAATATTACTTCTCTTCTACTGTCATTCTGTTGTCATGCAAAGGAAAATGCGTCTGTATGATATGAGATCTATGAATACAGCATTCTAAGATGATAAGCCCCAGTAAGTCCTAGAATAAAATAAGCATAGCTATTTTATTATTCAAGTGAAATTGGCTCCCTGAGAGGGAACACAAATTCCTTGAAATCGGAAGCAATATGCCTCTCTGCCTGTGTGGGGTCCTTCTGAAAGCATCAGTACAGCTCACCTGTATCTCAGAGCTTAACATCAAAAAAATCCTGTGGAAAAGTGTTGATGAACAGATTGTGTGTTTTGTCCTCTTGATTTATCATAATCCTTTTAGGTACAGTCACTGAAGAGAGATGTCTTGTGAGTGTATAAACTAAGCAAACAATAACTAATTGTACCCATCCATGTGCCTGGCAACCACGGGGTCTTTTTCGGTAGGGCCAAACATGCAGACATGTCACTCCACGGCCAGCAATTGTTTATATTGTTTGTAATCCCAGCTCTTTTTTTTGTCTTGATTGCCTCATAGAACCGTAACTAGTAATGTCTCAGAATGAAGTTCTGGTAACCTCAGGAGCTCGTCGGGGAAACGTCGGCATAACCCACTATAACGGCGTGCAGGTTCGGCAGTAGAGCGAGACTGAGCTCCGGCTCTTGTTATTATCTGACCTGGCAGATGTCTTCCGAGTGTTTGTGACACAGGAGTGGTCACAGTAAAGCAAGTCCTTACTCTTCATACGCACGCGCACACGCGCACACGCGCATGCATGTACATACAATGGAATTGATAAATGTTCCAAGGAAAACAGAGATAGGTAAGGAAATGTAGCACAAAGGGGTTTGAGGTGGTAGCTGGGCCCTCTCTCAAGTGAGGATGCTGTCCTTGCTGGGGTGACGCTGGAGCAGGACTTTGAGTGCAGGAAAGGAGCAGGCCGTGACCCATGGCGGAAGATCCTCCAGAGGAAAGGAGCATCAGGCCCACAGGCCTCGAGCCGGCAGCCGGCTTGGCAGGCCAGAGGAACACCCTACAGTTCAGTGTGGCTAGACTGGAGGGAAATGGGTTAACATGAGTGTTGAAAGTTAGCCTGGGGCCATGCCATGCAGGGCCCTGGATATAATGAAAAACATGCTGGATTTTACTCATGGTTTTTGTTTGTTTTCGGTTTTGGTTTTCTGTTGCTGGGGCTTGAACCCAAGGCCTGGCACATTCTAGGCACATACTATACCACTGAGTTATACCACTAGTCTCAAGGTTTCAGCTTTTGAGCAGGGGAGAGACATTATCAGATTTATATTTTAAAAGGGTTACTTAGGCTGCTCTGTGAAAAATGAACTAGACCATTACAGGGAAGTGGAAATGAGGTGGAAGCAGAGAAATGGGAAAATAAGTGCACTGAGTGTCCGTCAGCAAGCTGCGGGGAGCTGAGCAGGAAACGGAGAACAGCGAGGCATGTCTGTTCCTAGTTTATTTGCAGAGGGCCCTCTCAGCAGCAGTCATCTCGTTTGTGAGCTCACGGGTGTCTGGTGACATTTGTCTTTGTTTCACTAACTCACAATTTTTTCTCAACCCAACTTTATTTTAACCACTTTCTCTGCATTTTTCTGTAATTCCTTTGAGACAATTCATTCTTCCTGGTTTGATTTATTCCTCAAAGTTTTTGCTTCTGTGATTCCCATAATCTGCATAAGGATCAGTTTCTTACAATTTACTCATCTTCCATGTACCAGATCTCAGATACTGTTACAGCTTACCATGAGAGTCTGTAAAAATCCTTCTTGAAGAAGGAAAGGAGAAAAGGAAAAGACAAGAAGATTTACTAAAAATTTGCAATATGCCTGACACTGTGTATAGTAATAGTTTCATGTAGATCTCATTTAATTCTAGATCAGGAAATGAGGATTACTGGGGACTCTCAGATTCCAGTTTTAAAAATTATTCTCCTTTTCCATCCTGCTCTTGTGTTCTCAGATGCCCCCTTGGCCCTTGTGGCTCTGTAAGTCTTAGTTTCTGAGTTTGGTAACTGAGACCATTAGTCTGTCACCAAGTACTTACTTCCCTCCAGTGAGCTAGAGCAGTCAGAATCAACATGCTGATATTGACATCTTTCTTCACCCTAGCTATGCAGGGAGACTCAGTAAATTCCTGAGGGCTCTCAGAGCTGAAGTGCTTCTTAGGTGTAATAGGTACATAATTTAATCTTTCTTTGTCTTCTCTTTTGTATGCAAATAAAAGAAAGTGCTCAGAAAATTGGGGTCCTCTGAAGAAGACCAAGGGCTGTGCTGATTTGGGAAGTAAATCCTCCATTTTGTACTTCTCCACTGATTTTACCTGAGGTCAGGCACAGTGCCTGACACATGCAGCAGGGCTGGGGACCACAGCATGCTTGTTCCTTTCCGTGGCTCCTGCTGTGCACACTGCATGCCTGGGAGCTGCATCCACATGACTCCTGACATCTCCCTTTTGCAGCCTCGTACTTCAAGGAGATACAGAGATATGTAATGTGTAAACATTGAAGATATATGTGGATCCACTGAATTGCCTCAGTTAGGAGGCAACCTGATCTCTTAGTCCATTCAGACTATTATAATAAAATATCACAGATCAAGTGGCTTATAATAAGCAGAGATTCATTTCTCAAAGTTTTGGAGACTGGAAAGTCTAAGATCAAAATCCCAAAGATTCAGTGTCTGGTACAGACTCACTTCCTGGTTTATGAAGTAGCATCGTTTCACTGTGTCCTCACATGGTGAACAGGTGAACAAGCTCAGTCAGGCCTCTTTCAAAGGGCTGTAGTCCCATTGAGGAAGGTTCTGCCCCCATCACCTAAATAGAAGTCCTGCCTCCTAATACTGTCATCTTAGGTAAAAGTCCTTTTAAGATTTTATCAGGTAGAGTTTGGGTAGAGAGGAACATTCCAATCTTAGTCCCTGGATATAGTGACCTATCATGGCAGATCTTTCAGAGGCTCATCAAACATTGTATTTTTTTTCTCCATAAGTCATAAGAATGATCCAGAAATTACACTTCTAGTATTCTACATAAGATCTCTATTCACTCATTTTATACTTCAGTAACTGTTGAATACCTGGTAGGGTATATAAGATACACCCCTGCCCAAAAGGATTTCAGATTATAAGGATGCCCTTTGGAGCCTTGATCTTAGACTTCTCAAAACCCTCATTTCCTAAGATAGAATTAAATGAGATGGAGGAAGTACCATTTGTTCATTTGACAAATACTCCATAGAGGCATGATATGCCACGTTTCCTGCTAAACCCTATTATATACTGTGATAGTCTGATTTCATGACAGATGGTCTGGTGAGGCTGAGGGCAGCTAACAAAGCAATGAACCCATAAATAAATCTACAGTGACAAAGCATGATTAGAAAGAGACTAATAGTGCAGTGGCATAATGTCAGGAAAAGCTCTTCAGGGATTCGGTCAGGGTATCCCTGGCCAATGGACAGTTAAGATCTGGGGAGTAAAGGACAAGACCATGTAGAAGGCTCATTCCTGACAAGGAACTGGCATCTGTGAGAGTGTGAAGAGAAGGCTGAGGAATGGATATGAGGTCCAGGCTGTTGTGGTCCAGTGAGCCTAGAGACAGGGTAGGGTCTGGATCCACACTGAGTGGTGAATGACATGAGACAGGTAAATTGGTCAAGGAAGAGGATTGTAGGTAACGGGAGCAGAGCAGGCAAACCTTCAGAGGTCAGAAGTGCGTATTATGAGAATAAAAGTAGATTTGTGTGGTGGAGCAGGGAGTGCATATGGGTGAGAAGAGGGAAGTGCAGGATGTTCATGCAGTACACATAGGCAGAGAGAGCTGGCTGATGAGAACATCTTGTAGAAGCTTGCCCTTCATCCCAAGGGCGAAGGGGAGAAGCCACTGCAGGGACTCAGGTGGGAGTGGGAGTCATAACCAGAGTTGTACTCTACAAGGGTCACTCAGATAGAAGTGCAGTAAGCCTATTTCCAAGTGGCAAGATTTCAAGCAGCAGTTAAATTGGAGAAAAGTTTACTAGTTTCAGTGATATGTAGAGGAAAGAATAAAGTCCTGATGAAAGATTAAATTGGGGATACGGGAGAAAGAGTCAGAAATGGTACTTGCTCTGACACTGCCCCCACCCTTGTTTTTTTTTTTTTTTTTTTTTTTTTTTTGCGGTACTGGGGATCGAACTCAGGACCCTGCGCTTGCTAGGCAAGCGCTTATTCCACTGAGCTATATCCCCAGCCCCCACCCTTGTTATTTAAGCAATTTCTCAAATGATACTCGCTTTGATTAAACCAAGAAGCACAGAAGGGGAAGCAAGTCTATCAGAAAAGGTGATGTGTGTCATATTAGACATTCCAGTTTGGTTGCCTTTGAACATTCAAAATGTCTTTGATGGTGGTTAGATACTTGAGCTGGAACTCCTTAGAAGCGAGTGCACCAAAGATAGGTATGTATATTGGGAGATCTTCAGCACTAGATGGTAACTGGAGCCATAAGAGAATGGAGGGATTTTCCAAGGGAACATAAAAGGCAAGAAGTGACTGGAGTGCAGAAGCCTCTTTTCCAGGACTTTGTCTTGCCCCTAGAAAGGGTATAGATGTCTAGTCATAGACATATTCAAGTTTCAATTTAAGAATGTTTCTGGGTAGATTATGAATCCAATGAATTAAATGATTTAGGGAGGGGAGAGAAACTTTACTGTCAGACAGAAACTTTAGAAGTCTTCCCTGACTCATGGGTTCTTTTAAAGCTAAAGATGAATTTTCTATAAAGACAAGGAACAGGGATCTATTTGCCAATCACCTAACATTGTATGATGCTGATGGCTCTATATTTAGTCTTCTCAGCATGCTGTGAGGTAAAGTACTAACCTCAGTTGCAAAACAGTGAAATAGACAGTTTCAGAGAGGTTTTCTGTACCTACTTACCCAGCCAGTACGTGGCAGAGTCACTTTATGAATGTTTAGATTTTTATTTATTTTATTAGTGTATGTTTGAAATATATAATAGTTCTATTCATTTGGAAGGTTGGTATACATATACACATATATTTATTTATACAGATATATACTATCTTGAATTTTTTGATCCCTTTACCCTGTTCTCCTTATCCTCTCCTGGTCCCCTCCCCCACCTCCGAAAAGCCTTCCTACCCAACTGGACTTGCACAGCACGAATCTGCCCCTCTTAAACAAGGTATATGATCCTGCAGTTCACAAGAGGTGAAAGCATGATCCAGGTTGGATTATAGTCCCTGTATGACTCCCTAGTGAAAAGAAGGCAGACTGCTATTTGAGAGGGAATTGATAAAATATACAAAATCAAAATGAGATAAAATCAGAATCAGAAAGATATCATGCAAGATTAAAATTACATGAATGATGATGTGCATTAGTTATTTTAATGTCTTCCAAGTGCACTTTATTTTGAATGATATACTCATATAGCACACATGGAAAAAACTTGTAGAGGAATGGCTGGATGCAAAAATAAACATACAGCTGCAAAGGTAAGGAGTTGAAGAGGTAAACATGTCCCATCCCCCAGAGATCTCATTAGAACATGAGTGATCATATACATAGAGGTCAAATGAATCTCACTGTTTGCAAAGACCGGCAGTAAATGAGACAATGGCAAATCAGTAATAATTAGGCCTGTAGGTTCTTATTTACTCAGATGTCTGAAACCTGCTCTGACACTCCCTGAGAGGCAGACTAAAAGATGTAAAGACATGCGCTTCTTTTTTTTTTTTTTTTTTAATACCATTCCTCTAAGAGCAGTGATGGTATTGTGAAGTGGCATGTGGCTAGGTTCGTGCAGGCCCTTGGCCTTGGGATAAAAAAAGATGTCCTCAAAGCTTCTGTTACGAATGTTGTTCCTGTTCGACCAGGAGAGACCTAGAAGACAGAAAACCAGGGTGTGATCATATTCTTGCCCTTATCCTGTTCTGCTCTGTCTGCCCCGGGGGCATAGGAGGATCCTTTCATAAAACAATAACATCCTAAAATAGACAAATACTTTGAGTTGAGATGCATAAAGTAGGTGGCGTCAAAATCACACAGCAGGTTTCGTGTGGACCCAGTCCTGCCTCAGTGTGTTCTGCTTGTGGAGGGCTGTAATAATACTGCCTTTCTTGGGCTGTGATAGAAGGGCTACTACTATCTTGTCAGGGAAGGGAGCTGCGCTCTGTGACGGTGAGTCTTGTTTAAGTAGTAGCTTATTTCTCCTGACAGGATCAGAGAGAATTTTATAGTAGGCATAGGTGTTACAGCAAGAAACAGAGACTATCAATAGTTAGGGCTGCCTTTACCCCACAGAGCATACACACACGTCATACACACACACACACACACACACACACATGCACACACAGAATCAAGTATGTACACATTTAGTTGTGCACACAGTAGTTTTGATTCTCTACATTTTCTACATAGTATTTCCATATGAAATTTGCATTTACTAAAAGCATTTCATTGAAAAAAGAGGAGAGTTTGAAAACCACTGTTTTACTTCTTGTTTCCTTATACTCAGTTTAGAAAACTTGCAGAAACTTGGTGGGATCCATGGGTATGTTCCCAGTATCATAAAACTACAACTAGAAATCATATAAATATTATATGAGCTATTAACCTCCCTTAGGCCTTGATTTCCTATGCTGCTGTTATTTAAGCCATGCTTTTAGGCTTTAAAGCTGTATCCTAAGGACAACAGCCAGAAGTAGAGAGATGCTGACCTCCGATATACCCACTTTCTTTTGGATCCTTAGTCGAGAGCTTTGGAAGACATCACCTTTAAGAATGGCAAGGCTGCCCAACTTCAGTCTGTGTGCCAGGCAGTAAGATTTAACCCAACCAGCCAGTTATTATTTACCAATTTTATGAATGGGGTAGTTGGATTCAGAGAGGCTACTGTGTGACCCAGCTAGGACAAGTAGTACCAAGATCTGAATCTGGTGCTGTCTTGACTCCCAAGCCCATCATCTTCTTTCTGCCTCTCACATGAAGAATGAGGGCTAGTCTGGATCCTTCATTCTTTACATGAGGAAACTAAGGCTTAAAAAGGAGAAAAACCTTATGTAATGCCACGGCATAGGTTAAAGGTAGAAATCAAGTCTTTTTAACTCCTTTTTTTAATTTTAAAAGTAAAAGAACAGAAACATTAGCAAAGAGACACAAAGTAGCACAAGAACAGCACAAAAACTGAATTACAGATAAGGTGACAGGGGATTAACAATGGTTGCTGTATTACACATTGACAACTTCAAAGTATATGTTCAAGATAATGCAAATAGACATACAAGGTTGATTAAACAACCAATCATTGATTGTTCCTTTTATTAAAATGACGAGACAATAGTGCAACCATGCCAGTCATAATGCATATATGTACACACTTACATAGCTATCCCTTTCCTCCTTTTCTCCTTCACTTCATCCTGACTGCTCTCCACTTTTGAGCAGTTTCCTTTCACACCTCCCAATTTATATTCCCACCTTCATATTCTTACACTAATGATACAATACGCTGTTTGCACATACACATTTGATTTATTTCACTTATGAGTATGGTCTCTAACTGTGACCATTTGCCTCAAGTCTTTTAACTCCTGATCCAAGCTTTTCCTGATCCATCCTTAACATCCGTCACTTCCCTTACCAAATTCCTATTTTGAATTCAGGAGCATATACTTATTTCCGTTTGTCATATCATCATCATTGATAATATGACCAAGGAAGACTAATGTTAGTGTATTGTACTCTACAGTTTCCAGAATGTTGCATCTTTACATATACAATCTTTGATCTTCCTAGTAACTGAGGTATCTATTTTTACAGATAAGAAGAGGGTAGTTTCTAACGTTTGAATGTTTTTCATGGTTACCTATCTATCAGGAGTAAGGCCTTTTCCAGATCTGGTCTTTTGACTTCAAATCTTTTTGTTTCCCAGTAGGACATGCCAACAGAGTGTGATTTGAGAGTGCAGTAGACTGGCTTCTCTAGGGATAGTTTCTTTGCTGCTTACTTTCCTGGGCCTGCTATAGAAATACAATTTTTTATCCCTACAGAACAATTGCCTCCTGACCCTAGCCCTTTTCTAAAAACAAAATCCACTTTTCTTGCAGATGCCAGAGTATATATGCATATTTGAACAGTCACCTGGATCTGATTAAGAAGGCTCAGCCTGTGGGTTTCCTCACTGTTGATTTACATGTTTGGCCAGATTTCCATGGCAACAGGTCTCCCTTAGCAGATCTGACACTAAAGGGCATGGTAAGTAACAGCCTGTCCCTGCACAAAGGTGAAGGCAGGCCAAAGGGCTACAAAGTTTGGAAGAAGTAAAGTGAAGAGAGAAAAAAAAGATGAAAACTAAAACATAACAGGCCACTAGCACACTGGCCTCCGCAGAAGCATTGCCAGCGTGAAGGCCCTTGCTGCTCTAGGATAGTCTGCTGAAAGTGCTCACTGGGCCTGAGCCAGCCTATGAGCATATGCAGCATAGTATATGTTCATCTACTTCTACTTCTTTGTCCATGGCAGCTGGAAGTTGTGCCTATGCAGTTTTCATATTTACATCAGTTAATAGTCATGTTTGTTCTCTACCTTCAGGCCACCTGGTAAGTCCTTGGTAAATATTACCACTCATGGTCTCTTGCTACAGCCACAGTCCTGGAGGCTCTGAGTTAGGGCTCTCAGAATCTGTACCAATGCTTTTAGGGTTTCAGAATAAACTTTGATAAAAAATAAATGCAATTAATACTTTATAGTGAGTAGTAAGTTCTGATCTTAGTAAGCTTTAAGGTCACTCCCAGTGTAGCAATTCTGGGCCTTCCGAGAGAGTGCAGGATGAACTTGGTGGGCAAGCTTACAGCCACCTAACCAGAGGCTTAACATCTTGGAGGTCAGGAGGATCAGGTGGCTGGGAGCACTCTGACCATCAAGAATCATCTTTGACAGGAGATGAAACAGGGTAAAGCAAGAGCTGAGTCAGAATTCCAAGGGGCAAGGTAAGAAGCTGTGATTGCCAAATCCAGGAAGATGTCAGAAAGTTTAGAATGAAGGGGAAGTGTACACGTAAGTGAAATAAACCAGACTTTTATGTGTAAAATTCGTATTGTCTCCCTAGTATAAGAAACTGAAAGAGTAAATAAGATCCAAAAGGTGCAATAGATATAGTGAAAAGGAAAGAAACTGCTCAAAAGGGAAGAACTGGGATGGGGGAAAAGAGGAAAGAAGAAAGGGGAAAAAGATATGTATATATACACAAGATAGCTAGCATAATTGTACTACTAATTTCTGTTAGTTCACTGAAAGGAACAGTTAGTGCTTACATTGTTTAATCAATTTTGCATGCCTGTATCTGGTAATCTGAGCAACTAGTTTAAAGATAACAATATGCAATATAATAACCATTGTTAATTTCCTATCATTTTGTTTTAAAATTCAGGGGGTTATTGGGAATCAAACTCAGGACCTCCTGCTTGCCAGACAGGCACTGTACCACTGAACTAAATCCCCAGCCTTGTTTTGAAATTTTATACCATTTTTATTGTTTTTATCTTCTCTTTAAAAAAAAAAAATCAACAAGAAGACTTGGACTTCATTTTCATTACCTAGTTGACATAATCAACTTTGCTAATAAAAGAGAGTTGTAGTGAAAAGAGCAGAAAATTATGCATTGCAAAAGTTATGTTTGTCTGCAGTGTGTGAAGTGTGCTTCCAAGACAGACAGTAGTGGAGACAAAGGAGTGTCCAAAAGGCAATGTGGCCATGGAAACCTTGTTTTCAGATAGCCAACTCTGTATGCAGAGGGTAGGGGAATAACACATTTTATAAAGGTACGCATGTGAGTGTTTTGTTGAGACAAATACTAAAGAATTTAAGAAGTGAAGAGGCTTCACCATTTCTTCAGATGATCCCAAAGCAGAGCAGGGCTGCACAGTAAGTGATCATAGCTCTGAATCCACTCGAACCTGTGGCATCATCTTGCAGTATCTGTCATAAGCAGCCTCAATACCCAGCACGGCAGACACAGTGTCTCCCTGTAACTTTTGACTGTTTCTTAAGTCCCAACCTAACTTGCAAAGACCTAAAAATTACTATCATAAGTATATTTTAATAAAGTTGTCCAATGGAAGATTGTAATTCTAAAGGAGTCTGTGGAGTACTTTGAGGAATGCCCATCTCATATGAACAAACATGTCACCAAAAGAGGCTTCTTGCATTGGGATATATGCCTAATTATATCTAAATCTGTCTGTTTACTTTTTAAAAAAAGTTTTACTGCTTCACTCAGACTCTATCTCCTTAAATCCAATTTTGAATAACATCAAAATAATGCCCCTGAAATTCTTCTGTAATCATGTTACTGTATATCCTTTTGCCAGAATTTACAGTGTTATTAAAGTTTATATGCTAGAAGCTACCATGTTACTACATGCTATATCTCTTGCTGGTCTTATCTCCAGTACCCATTCAGTAAATATTTGTTGGGTATCTAGTGTGTGCTAACCAATGCTACAGCTACAATCGGGCTCAAAAATGCTTTCATTCATGGGGCAGGTATAAAGGGCATGAGGAGAAGGGTTTGATAAAATACCAGTAACAACTAGGTTTGTTAGGTTAATCTGCATATGACAAGAACATGTACTGTTTGGCTTCTGAATCACTTCTCTGGGAACATAGTAAGTGCTTAATTATAATCTCTAGTCACCATGTCAATAATAAAGAGGTTATTTATTGCTCTAGGAGAAAATAGACGTATGAACAATTTACTAATACCAAATGGATTGGATAGTTGCTTACTCTTACGATCCATAAATATTTAGTATTAATGTTAATGTCCAAATAAATTAAAATAAGCTCTTATCCAGGAGTGGGAGCCATTTTTGTGGCTGGGGCCATCCCAGCTCTCAAGAGGATAAAGCAGGAGGATCCTGAGTTTAAGTCCAGCTTCAGCTATATCATGAGACTCTTTCTCAATGAAATAGCATAAAGTAAACTTTTAGGCACTGTTACATTTGAAAGGGGTTGAAAGAATAATGAGACACAATTCCACTCATCAGGAATATTGCTGACTTTAGGGGCAGACAGAAGAAACGCATTGAGAAGGTGAGGCAAACTAGGTGTCACTCAGTGTGCATGCACGAGGACTGTACAGCAGAGTCTTGGTGATTATGAAAGGCTTCTGACAAGAGGGGCATTGACTTTGAGCGAAATAGGGGAGAGTATTTAAAGCCAAGGGAACCACAGTATATGCAGTGTTCTAGCAGGGAAAGAAGGCTTGGCATGTGAATGTCTATGACTGGGCTCCTTGTTTCTTTGTCTAATCTATGAGGGATTGCAGTTAGTGTTATTTCTTAGAAATAACAAAGAAAAATGTTTTCCCAGAGAACCTCTGAACTGCCTGTGCTCCTTCTGCTCCAGCAGCAGCACCCTCTTCCACTTCTGCATTCTCCTTTCCACTGCATCTCCTCTTACCTGTGGGAACATACACGCATTCCATACAAATGTCAGGAGTACCTACTGTGTGCAGTCTACGCTAAGCCCAGAGAATACAAAGACAAAAGTATGTATTCCAAGTTCACATGAAAATGAGAAGCCCATTACTGCATGCATGCATGCGTGCATGTGTGTGTGCACATGCATCATCATTGTACCATGTGGTCCTTGTACCATAGAATAGACATCTATCCAAACTGAGGGAAATGCTCAGTCAGTGTCTCAGTTTGGGACTTGTTAAAAGCATCATCTGTCTGGTAAACCCAGATGCAGCCTTTCTCTACTTTACTGGAAAATACCTGTGAAGATGTTAAAAAGACATACACTCATTGCACCATTGAAAGTTAAGATGATACTCAACTAGGAAAACTAGATATTCCCAAAGAAAATCTGGGAAGTCTGCACAATCTGAAGAACTGATGCAACTTGTTTGATAAACATAATATAGGGCATATGAACAAAATATGCCTCCAGCCTGGTGTGAGCTTAGACATCTCCACCTTGAAAATATCTGTCCTTTCAAGCCTAAACACCAGCCGGCTATCCCCCTTTCTTCTGTTCGTGGCTAGGTTTTATATTGTGTGGGTATTTTGTGAGGCACTTAGGAAGTTTACTTCTTTAGATTCCCCCTCCCACATGAGCTACTTGCTCCTTTCAGTTTAGTCTATTTGAAAACTGCCACACCAAGAAGCCAACTGGGCCAGAGAGTGAGTCAAGATGAACAGTAAGGGCTTGCATTTTAAGACTCCTGCGTGGAACTCTGCTTCTGGGAAGAGCAGGAAAAGCCCTGGCAGCTCTGTGGATTTAGGAGAGTTGTTTGAGGGTTGGGGAGAAAGCCAGGTAATGATGATCTGCTTCAGTCTCACAGTGCCACACAAACAAAACCTCTGTGCTCTGGTAATCACCACCTAGTCACAGATCCTAAGGGGCAAATCCAAGTGTGCCATGACTGGAGCTGAGAGTACTGAAGATGTATAGCCTTCTAGTTAAGGTGCATTTTTAAAACGAATAGTAAGTCCTATAGGAAAAGAAAAAAACATTGCATACAGAGAAAAAACATCAACTGAACGTTTAGTGAAAGGCCACTTAAAAGTATTTACTACTGAAAATAAAAGAAAGTATTAGCTAATACTTAACATATTCAAGAGGATCCTTAAAGACATGTCTTTATGAGATACGACAGAAGTTTACAGGAAAAATGAGCAGAGATGAATGGACAAGTGTGAAAAGAGGGAATGGCGAACAACTCTGAATGCAGTAGTGGAATTAAAACCCCTACTGGAAGCAAGAAAACGTGTAATTCTCACTAAAGAAAATATGAGCAGAATTGTCATAAGATGTAGAATGGACTTCAAATTTAGTCTATTTAAATGCATTTTGAGGAAACAGTAGGGTTTGTTTACTGTCTTAATCTCACTCATGCCTGGCACCAAATAATTGCTTTATTGTCAAATAGGTATTTGTATCAGTCAGGGTTTACTAGAGAAACAGATTTAACACAAGATACACAAATGTACAACAAATTACCTATTTGGCTTACAATGGTCAGCTACAGGGTTAGATGAGGAAATGTGCAGAGGGTGTCTGCTCACTGGAGATTGAAGAGCCCAGGCCTGGGGCCTGGAGCTCACCACAGTGTCCGTGCAAGTCCGTATCAAGGGCTGTTGAGTCTGCAACGAAATGCTGGTGAATCTATGATGAAGTCCCAGGTGGAAGCCGAAGAGTCTGCACCAGAAGCCAGGAGACAACCAAGCTGAAGGTGAAGACTGGAGCTCCTCCGAAGAACTCGAAGCCAGTCCTTCCTCAATTTCTTTTTATAGTCTACCAGCTCTGGGGAGGTGGGGGGGGGCCCTCTACACCCACACCCTCTGTATGCATTTCCTCTTGTACAGGTTTAGAATGAATACAAATAAACACCCTGGCTTCCTGCTGAATCACATAGTTAACCTTTTAAACTTCCCAAATTAACACAATAAACAACATCCCACAAGGGTAAGGGCATGTCATTTTTACCCCAAGATTTACAACTGCTGAGTTACTTAGTTAAACCTCTAGACTCCCCAAGTTGACACAATATATCAACCATAACAGTATTGTAGCTTTTATTTGCCAAGTGAGAAATAGAAGCTGCTGCCCAAGGCAGTGCCAAGCTAATGCCAAGAAGAAGGAGGACTGAAACTGAACTCTGAATCCTGGCTTCATGAGTTTGCCTAAATTGCTAATCTAGATTTTGTGAGATACATTGATGACTGTGAAAAGGTATCCACAAAGATCTTCTGCCTGGGGTCTAACATGGAACCATGCCCCTCTACCCAGCACTTACTCCTCTGCTCCTCTCACCACTGGTGTTGTCACTCTCCCACCTTTACTGCGCTTTGGATCAAAGCTCTGCCCTGTCTCTTCTTGGTAATGGTTCTAGTTTCCTTCTAACCTCACTGATTCAAATTTCAAAAGTAATTGTCACTTCTGGTTTGACCAGTGTCTAAAATCTACTCTAGGTGCTTAGCCTCACATGCAGGAATGAGACATACCCACGAATCTTCCCATTGTCTCCCTACTAAGCTGTTCATTTTTCCTTCGGTGTTACAGCATCAAGCTGAACCACAGGCCGAGGGAGTGGAGGGAAGAGGTGGGCAACTAAATGGTGTCCTACACTAAGTAGCTACTCAATATTTCTTCTTTCCACTTGATAAATAAGCACACAAGGAAAGGAGAAGACTGTGCATACCACTGTCTAAAAGCAGCAGAAACATAGGTAGTAACAGCCAGTATAAAACATTTAATGCTAGGTTCTTTTACAATAAAACAAAAGAAATGCTTACTTTTAAATTAAGGAAATGGCATGGTCACACAGGAATGATTGCAGATGCTTGGGGCGCCCAGAGGTTGCCACCTGTGCCCTCCAACAGACAGACAGATGGGTGGTAGAGCTGGAAATTAAGAGCTAACCAAAGAAGCTTTTATAAGCCTTGGAAGTGGGGTGCTTGATATGAGCATGATAATTTTTTATTGTTATTTAACGTTTTTTATTCAGTCATTTAAAAATATTGTTTTGCTTATGAAAATAAAACCCTATGACAAAGATTAATATTCTCTGTGTCATTTAACTGATTTTCTGGCAATATGTGTCTTATTGAAGTAATTTGTTGTGACTTATGAGAAGCTCCACTTTTAAAAGACCTGATATATTAACCACTGCAGTTGGTATTGTTATTACTTTCATAATAATTCTGCAAGATACTATTGCTGTCCATTTTAAAGGAAGAGAGAAACTGAGGCTTAGGGTGTTAAATTGTTTACTCAGAGGGGAAGAGAGTAGAACTGGAATCAGAAAGTAGGTCAATTCAAATTGGATCACTGACATTGTTTTTAGAAAAAAGAAATAAAACTAAAAAAAATCCAAGGCCTTTGTGTTTTTTTTTCACTTCTGCTCTATTTTCACTATGCCTGCCATATTTTCTTTCTCATTTTAGTGGCTTTTAAGATTACCCCAGAGTCAAACTTTCTTTTTAACATTGCTTACTTTCCTATATTCACCAAACAACATAAGCCAGAATGGACTGTGTTTAGACAACAATTCTTCTCAAGGCGGAGAAGACTGAGCCGTGCACCTGGTAGAATCTGCTGGAAAGGCATAAGAGGTGAACAATGGGAAGGAACTAAGGCCAAAGGACCAAGGATGGAATCTAAATAAGTTGGAGTACAGACTCAGGAAAGATTTGGACAACACTGCAGAGGATTGAGAGCACAACGGGGTACCAGCACATGTGCACGTCAAAGTGGCTCAGACCTGAAACCTCAGAAGCAGGACAGACCTAAGTGTGACGTGCCTGGTGCACTGGGTAAACCAAACAAACTGGTACATGCTGTAGAATTCATCAGTAGAGTAAGAAAGGCCATGAGGAGCATGCAGCCCATCATCTAGTCTTTGCGTATATCTTAGTTATGTATTGCTAGTGTAATAAATTATCACAGACTTTGGAGCTTAAATTTGTTGCCCTAAATTCATTACAATTACACAGGTGAGAAGTTCAGATGGGCCCAACTAGTTTCCTTGCTCTAGGTTTCTCAGGGCCAATACCAAGGCTCTTACTGGAAGGTTCTGGGGAAAAACAAATCTGCTTTCAAACTCATGCAAGTTGCTGGAAGAATTTACTTCCAGCGCTTGTGGGACCACTGTCTTGGTTTCCTTGCTGTTACTAAGAAGTCCTTCTTGGTTTAGAGGGCATTCCAGCGTTCTTGGGCCCATCACCCTTGGCTTCCTTCTATCATCCTTGGCTTCCTCCTTCAAAGCCAGTGATGGTGGGTCAAGTCCTTCTCATCCTTTGAATCTCTCTGATTCTGTTACTTCCTCCTCAGTCCTACCTTCCTCTTCTACATAGTGTCTTGACTGGCTCTTCTGCCTTCCTCTCCTGGTTTTAGGGCCTCCTATGACTGCTTTGGACCAATGGGATAATCCAAGATAATCTCCCTTTTTATTGTCAACTGCCTAGTAGTAATTCCATCTATCTATTCCTTTTATAGTTGTGCTTAGATTAGTGTTTGAGTAACCAGAACACAGGATTCTTGGGGGGACATCTTTAGAATTCTGTTTCCCACATAGTGATAACATATACATCTGCAATTCGCAAATCTGGGTGAGTTTAAGGCAATGCATTACCAAGTGTTAGCCTGGACTGCCAAACTACTGAGTTCTCTAAATGTGAGGGAGACATTTGCTTTTTTACCTGTTCTTCAATCTCCTTCCTACCTCCAGAGGTTTCTACAAATCTTTCTTTGATCTTCCTCATTGCCTTGTCCATTATTGACTGAGCAAACAGAATGTTTTTGCTGCTCTGTTGTGTGTTGGAAAAACTTGCAGCTAATTCTCCTGTGTTGTGGATGCCCCACCAAGCTGTGATGAACCTAGAAAACCTCAGGACTGGGGACCTCAATTTCTTTTGTTTTGTAGTCTTTTGAGACCCCTTGGGAAACTATCCCTAAGCCCTTTTTTCTTGCTAACATATATAATCACTTCAATTCTTTTAATAACTAGGAAGGAAAAAGTTAACTAAATTACTACAAGTTGAGTACATTATCTGAAATGCCTGAGGCCAGCAATGTTTCAGATTTACAATTTTTTAGATCTTGGAATATTTGAAAATACACATGAAATATCTTAGAGATGTGACCCAAGACTACACATGACATTCATTTGTATTTCATGAATATTTTATATACATAGTCTGATGGTAATTTTATATGGTGTTTATAATTTTGTGCATGAAACAACGGGAAGTTCCCACTTGTCGTATAATGTTAGAGCTCAGAGTTTCAGATTTTATATTCCAAATAGGATGCTATATTTGTAATGCATTTATTAATAAAGTTGACTATTTGAGAACTGATTAAGCTACCATTCAAGGTTTAAAAAGGTCATTCCCACAATTAATGTAGTAGGTCCTTGCTAAAATGCAAATTGCTGGGGTCACATCAAAGCTTCAGTAAATGTAGAGTAGGAGTCCAGGAAATCTACATTCTACTTGGATGCCAGGGAAGTGTTAAGATGTGTGCACAAGGCTGAATCACTGTTAAGCAAGCTCAAGTTCAATGTGAAGATTTACCATCTCTCTATTACAGAGAGAATAGACGTGTATGTTGCTAAGATCAAAGGTGTCACCAAGTACTCTTTACAAACATGTCCCTCACTGTGTTGTCTCTGGTCACTGATCAAGGGTACATTTATTTACCATAAATGTCTTTATAACCTGGATACTGCTGAACATACCTTCTGCCCTGACTTCTTCATACCAAACTTTAGTGCTGCTCATTCACATCCTGGTGGCCCCCACAGCCATTAAAGGAGATGCTTTATTACTGCATCCAAGTTAGTGAATGGATTGGGCCATTTGTGCAGTTTCAGAGAAAAAGGAAGGAAGAGTGAACACTTATTAAATGTAACTTACATTACCTCTAAGAATGAGAGGAATGTCTAATTCAATATAACTTACTGAAAAGGTAAGGCACTTTGGAAATCTGACCTGATTCAGACCTCACAAAAATGACTACAAGTACTATAGCCCTGTTTGGAAGATTAAAAATTGAAGATCAGGGAGGTTATAAAATTCATACAGTGTCATGTAGCCAGTTAGAGGGAACATCAAAATTTAAAACCAGGTGTCCTACTCCAAAGCTCATCATCTTTCCATTCACATACACTTCCTTTCTAAGTGCAAAAATCCCAGATAGAGGGAGCCTCAAGATGGCAGAGTGGGAAGCAGAAGAGAAAGAGCCTCTATGAGAGTCACTGTCCCAGACTCTGGAATATAGCAACATGAGGAAGACAAGAAGGAAGAAACTAGGTCCCCTGGACCCAGGAAGGCTCTAAAGCATGAATAGAAGCCCACAGAGAGAGTGAAGAGAGAAACTTCAATGAAGAAGGAGGAGGCAGCCAGAAGCTGGTTTTGTTCTTGTTTTCTGTTTTTGTTATTTTTCCTCTTCATTGATTAACCTTGTTTTTATGAGTGTGAATGGGGTTTCTAGCCTCTTTGTGGTTGTAGTTCTGTTCCACTTCTTTTTATCTCTTCTTTGTCTCTTTTGCTCCAGTCTGCTGCACCAGTTTCCCAAAGTTACTGTGATCCTTTTTTATCCTCAAGCCTTACTTCTGATCTCTTCCTCTTCTTCCACTTCTTCATTTTCTCCCTAACTCATTTCAAACTTTAACCCCTGAGAGCAAAATTCACATATTAAGGATTTGTATACTGCATCTAAGTTTCTAGTTTGTTTTAGATATTGTCATATAACCACAAATCTAGTTCATATAGTGAAAGATAGCAAATTAATGGTTAGCTCAGTTTGTCATTTTCTAGGCTGTGTTTAATGATATCATCATTGGTACTACTATAGGCAAAAGTGACATAATTGTTCCAAATAGCTGTTCTTCCTGGTATTCCAAGACTCAGATTGAGTAAGGATTACCAAAAATACTGTGACACAGTGCTGGAGAACTAGGGGCTAGGGCAAACAGACAGCAACTTCTCTTGCCCAACAAATTAAAGAGATAGGTTCTTTTTTTTTTTTTTTTTTAAAGACAAAAGAATGGAGACATATAAACCAGAATAACACATAAACAATACAGGAAATACAATATTATATAGAATATAGTAGGGAATTAGCACTATATTACATAATGTTATCTTCACATTAGTTAACACATGAACATTAAAAGAAATACCAAATTATAGAGAAGATAGTAGGGAATTAGCACTGGATGCTGTATTACATAAAGTTATCTTTGCATCTGTTAACACAAAAACAATAAAGGAAATACAAAATTATAGAGAACATAGTAGGGAATTAGCTCTGGATGCTGTATTACATGATGTTATCTTCACATTTGTTACTGAGTTATACAGATGATGGCTCCTTTGATTAATCAATTTTCTCTACTCTCATCTCTGTACCACCCAATCAGTCATCTTCCCTGTGATAATAACTACTTTTGGGTTTATTTACACCCTTGGACTCTCACCTTGGGAAGAGACATAGCTGCTTCAAATTATGCTATAACATATATGGGTGCATACAAATTGCTATGGCAGGAGGTGGAAAAGCACCCATGCTCAAAGATAGTAGATAGGCAGGGAACCGGGTTCACTATGCTCAAGCCTCCACTGACAAGCCCTCAAGGCCATGGGGGTCCAGTCAAGTCAGCAAGGTCACCCAGCGAACCACTAGGCTTCACCCCGATACATGGCATCCGGAGGTCCAGTTGAGTCCTTAGGGTCTCCCAAACAGACCTCTGGGATCTGCCCAGGCTAGGCTCTTCCAGGGCCTGGTCGAGTCCATGGTGTCGCCCCGAGTGGATCTCCAGGCTCTGCCCCATCTCTGCGCTGCCAGAGGCAAGGTCACGTCCATAAGGTCGCCCCCAATGCACCACCCAGCTTGGCCCCGTCACCACGCTGCCTGGGCCAGGTCGAGTCCATGGGGTGCCCCCAGCGGACCACCCAGCTCTGCCCCGTCACCATGCTGCTGGAAGCCCCGTCCAGGTCTTCAGGGTTCTCATGTAGCCCAGAGGGAGCCCCCTTCCCCCTCAGGTTACTGAGCTCCCTGTCAAGGCCCCCGGGTTCCCTTATAGGCCACTAGCATCTCCCTGTAGGCCGCCTATGACTCTTTGGAGACTGTCCCCACCCAGTAAGAGAACCAAGTCTGCACCCTAATTCCAGGTCTTCACCTCCCCCTACTTTCCGATCTCCAGTATTGCCATTCCCCACCCCTTGCAGCTGGGCACTGGGCGAATGATGCTGGGCACAAGGGCATGAGATCTTCCCTACCTGTGCTCACTGTGGTAGTCCAAGGTATGTACTGAGTTTAGTTATTCTAGAAGAGAGTTGGAGGGTTTTCTCGGGTCTGCTGTGTAGAGTATGTTATTGCTTCTCGGACTCCCGGACTGCTGCTTTTCATGTAATTTG
>PVLD010007050.1:25087-94850 GCA_004027595.1 Dinomys branickii
GAGGCTCAAGGTGCTCACAGAAGGAGTTCAGGGTGGGAGCTGAAGCCCGGTAACTCAGCTCATGCTTCCTGCTTGATGTTGGAGTGAGAAGGGTGTGGGGCCATGTGATCCACCTCCATCTGCAGCTCTGTCTTCCTGTTGTGCTCCAGTTCCCGTTTGTTCCTTGGCTGGATCCCTGGGAGTTGCTGTGGCTCTGGGGCCACTGCCCTTGCTCTCTACTGCTCTCTGCTGATAGTTGCTCACACAGTGGAGAGGCAGGAGGCCATAGCCTCGGGGCAGGCATAGAGCTGGGTGTGGTGGGCTGTGTACTGGTTGCTTTGACTCTACCTTGGCTCCAGGCACTGATAGGAAGGTTGCTGCAGGGTGGGGATTCTGTTTCAGTGGCTGTTGTAACTTCTCATCTTCATGCTGGGTTTGACAACAGCTCCCAACCGCCATTGCCTCTTTTCCTGGTTGTGCCCTCTCCTCTCCAGACCTGGACCAGCTCTCGGAACTCCGCTCTCCCCTGGCCGAGTTGGGAGGCTTCCATGAGCGTGGGTCCCCGAAGCTGAAGCTGCAAGTGCCGGAATGAGGGAGTGGGCTGAGGGTGTGTTTGGAGTGGTAGCTTCCTCCTCCACCTCCTCTCCCTCCGACTGTGCTGTGGTGTCCCTCCAATCCTTTCCTCCAGAAGAGGTCTTGCTTGGTCTTTCTGAGGGCTTCAGTTCCCATTTCAGATCTTTCCTGGGTTCAGGGTACACAACTCTCTCCTTTCTGTCCTTCTCATATTGCTATATTCAATTGTCTGGGTGGCAATCCTTTGGGAGGTTCCCTCTCTGCTGCCTACCCAGTTGCCATCTTCCCGGAAGTCCAAGAGGTAGGATCTTGAAACAGACTCAAAGCCCCAAAACCAGCTACCCCTAGAAGATACCTCAGAGAAGTAGTCATTTCCTAAGAGTTCTATGTACTAGCAATAAAGCAACCTTCCATAGGGAATTTACAAGCATCACCCCAGGAATTAAACTAAAAACAGAAAAAGAAAATGAGAATACAACTCAACAAGATGTAACCCCAGATATCCAGTTCATTGAAAGCAAACCCAGGGGGCAATGACGTAGACTATCTGAAAGCCACCCACCTGGCCTCTCTGAGTGGTAACAACAAAGCAGTTGAGTGAGGCTCTAGAAAACATCAAAGAAGAAGTAATTTCTCAGATAACTGCAGAGATTTGTGCACAATGAAAACCATGCTTTTGACTCTAGAGTGGATACAGAAAAAAAAATAGAAGAGCTTAAGAAAATTATGGCACCCATAAATGCTTAGCATAGGAAGGCAGAAATGTAATCCATAAGGCAGATTCAAGCAGATATCCAGGTGAATAAAAATTCCATTGAATGTATCTGCAGAAGATTAAGCCAGGGTGAGGAAAGGATCTAAGATCCAGAAGACAGGCTTGTGGTTAGTGATCATGAAAGAAAAGATTTCATTTTTTTTTTTTTTTAATTTTAAAAGTAAAAAAAGAGAAACAGTAACAAACAGATAACCATTTGCAAAGTAGCACAGGAATAGTACAAGCAATACTGAATTACAGACAAGGTGACAGGGAATTAACAGTGGTTGTTGTATTATGTATTGATAACTTGAAAGTGATTATTCAGGAAAATAAATATAGACATGGAAGATTGATCACATAATTAATCATCAACTGTTCCTTTAAGTAAAGCAATATAAGTCAGTAGTACAACTATGTTAGCTATCCTGTATATACATATATACATAATTTTCCCCTTCTTTCTTTTTTCTCTCACCCCAGTACCTCTTTACTTTTGAGCAGTTCCCTTTCATTTTGCAATGTCTGTCATACCTCCTAGTCTTCATTCTTTTAGATTCTTACACTAACAAGACAATATGTTGGTTATACAGGCAGATCTGATTTATTTCACTTATGAGTATGGTCTCTAGTTGTGACCATTTATCTATAAAAGCCTTGAGTTTAATCTTTCTTTATAGCTGAGTAATATTCCATTATATAAAAATACTACAATTTTTTTGTCTATTCCTCAGTGGATAGACATTTGGGTTGATTCCATGATTTAGCTATTACAAACTGCACTGCTATAAACATGGGTGTACATATATTGCTATGATATGATGTTTTCAGATATTCTGGTGAAATACCCAGAAGGGGAAGAGTTCCTCTTTCTCCACAGCCTAACCAGAATTTTTTATTGGTTGATTTCTTAATGATAGCCGTTCTTACTGGGGTAAGATGAAATCTCAACATTGTTTTAATTGCATTTCTCAAATGACTAATGATGTTGAACATTTTCTCATATATTTATTTCCATTTGTATTTCTTTATCTGAGAAGTGTATATTCATCTCATTTGCCCATTTTAAGATTGGGTCTTTGATTACGGAGAGGTTCATGTTTTTTAATTCTTTCTTTGTTTTAGATAGAAGACCTTTGTCTGAGGGACAGCCAGCTAAATTTTTTCCAGATTTATGGGTTTTCTTTTTACTCTGCTGGTGATTTTTTTAGATGTGCAAAAACTTTTCAGTAAGATGCAGTCCCACTTGTTGATTCTTTGAAGTATTTCCCTTACAGTTTGTTCATGAACCCTCTGCCTACCCCTATGTCTTCAAGATTTTTACCTATTTTCTCTGCCAATAGATTTAGTGTTTCTGTTTTAATATTGAGATCTGTGATCCATTTTGACATTAGTTTGGTGCATGGTGATAGACTTGCATCTATTTTCAGTCTTTTGCAAGTGGCAAGCCAATTTTTCCAGCACCATTTATTAAAGAGGCTATCTTTCTTCCAGTGAGTTTGTTTGTCCCCTTTGTCAAAGATTAGGTGGCTGAGTGTGTTTGTGATTGTGGCTGTTTCTTCCAGTCTGTTCCATTGCTCCTCAGGTCTGTTTTTTTTTAGCCAGTACCCTGTTGATTTTATTACAGTAGCTTTGTAGTATAGTTTCAGGCCAGGGATTGTGATTCAACTTGACTTGTCTTTGTTTCCCAGGATTGCTTTTTCTATTCTGGGTCTCTTCTGGTTCCAGATGAATTTTAGGAATGTTTTCTCAAGATCTGTGAGGTATGGTAATGGAATTTTAATGGGAATTGCATTGAATCTATACCACAATTTTGGTAGTATGGCCATTTTCACAATGTTCGTTCTTCCCATCCATGAACAGCAGATATTTTTTCATTTACTGAAATCCTCTTTGATCTCTTTTTTCAGAGTACTGTAGTTTTCATTGAATAGATCTTTTACTTCTTTTGTTAGATTTATTCCTAAATATTTCAATTTCTTGGATGCTGTTGTGAAAGGCATGGATTTCTTAATTTCTCTCTTAGTCTGTTTGTTGTTTGTGTACAGGAATGCTATTGATTTTTGAGTGCTGAATTTGTATCCAGCTACACTACTGCATTTGTCAATTAATTCCAGGAGTCTTCTGGTGGAGTTTTTGGGGTCTTCCATGTAAAGTATCATGTCATCTGCAAATAGTGATAATTTCACTTCTGAAAGGAAAGATTTCTTTAAAAAAGCAAGGGACTATGAGAAGTCAATCCAGCAGTTGCTAGATGAGGCAAAGAAGGATAACTTAAGATTGATTGGAGTCAATGTAAAAGCAGGAGATAGCACAAATGATACTTTACACAACTGTTCACACATGTCATGGCAGGAAAAAATCTGTTCCGTTAGGAAAAAACAATTTGACCTACAGATAAATGACACTTACAGAACTCCAATTAAATCTATAGCCAGGCATTTCACCATCAAGATTTCAGATACTAAATACAAGAATAGAATTTTAAAAGCTGTTAGGGAAAAGAAAAAATTCAATTATAAAGGAAAGCTATCAGAATCACAGCTGACTTCTCATCACAAACCCTCAAGTCAAAGAAAGCTTCGAGTGAAGTATTTGAAGCTCTAAAGGAAAACAACCTTCAACCCAGATTGATCTATCCCACAGAACTGTCTTTCAAAACTGATGGAGAAATAAGATGCTTCCATGACAAAGAACATCTGAGGAAATTTATGACCACCAAACCAGCACTGCAAAATGTTTCAAAGGATATTCTAGAAAGAGATAAGAAGGACTATAACTCCATTAACCCAAACAGAAGTAATCCACCAGCCAAGGTAAACAGAGGAAGGGAAAAAAGAGAGGACATCAACAACAGGAAGATAACATGACAAGGATAAATCAATACACATCAGTTATAATCATCAATGCTAATGGTCTCAATTCACCAATCAAAAGTGATAGACTGGCAGAATGGATCAAGAAGCAAGATCCAACAATATACTGCATACAAGAAACACATTTAATTCAAAAAGAAATTAATAGACTAAGAGTCAAAGGATGGAAACCTATACTTCATGTGACAGGAACCCAAAAAATCAGGGGTAGCTATTGTATTTGCAGACAAAGTGAATTTCAAGCCAAGTCTGATTAAGAGAGAGACAAAGAAGATCACTACATCCTTGTAAAGAGAGCAATCTAGGAGGAAGAGAACAATGCAACAAATACCAGTGTACCCAACTATATAAAACAGATATTAATGGACATGAAAAATGAAATAAGCACTAATACAATTGTATTGGGAGATCTCAATACCCCACTATCACAAAAAGATAGATCATTTAGAGAAAAAATCCACAGTGAAACATTAGAACTGCACCAAACATTTGAACAAATGTATGTAGCAGATATCTGCAGTGTTCCACCCCCAGCATCAGAATACACATTCTTCTGAGCTACACATGATCCATTCTTCAAAATAGACTACATACTACCTCAAAGAACATGCTTAAGTAAATGGAAAAGAATTGAAATTATCCCATGTATATTATCAGACCATAGTGTAATGAAATTGAAAAACAATGTCAAAAGAAAGCACAAGAACTTCATAAACACATGGAAATTAAATAGTGTGCTCCTGAACAACCAATGGATCACATGAAATTAAAGAAGAAATTAGATAGCTTCTACAATTAAATGATAATAACAGTGCAACATACCAGAATTTATGGGACACAATGAAAGCAGGCCTAAGAGGGAAATTTATAGTAGTGAATATCCATATCAGGAAAACAGCAAGCATAAATAACTTAATGGTGAATCTCATACTTCTAGAAAAAGAAGGGCAGGGTAAGCCAAAAACTCATATGAGGGAGCAAATCATTAAGATCAGAGCAGAAATTAACGTGTTGGAGACTTAAGAAACAATACAAAGCATCAATGAATCAAAGTATTGGTTCTTTGAAAGATTAAGTAAAATCAACATAGCCTTATCCAAACTTATCAGAAAAGCAAAGACTCAAATCCACACAATTAAGATTGAAAAGGGTGAAATCACAACGGATCCTGCAGAAATCCAGAAGATCATCTATACTTACATTGAAAATTGTATTCTAATAAGATGCAAAATACATAAGTGGACAGATACATATGATTACCAAAGCAGAGTCAAGAAGATAGAAAAATCTTAAATAAACAAATCTCAATGAATTAAATAGAATATGTAATTAAAAACTGACCAACAAAGAAAAACCCAGGCCCTAGATTTAGTGCTGAATTTTACAGGAAACTACTTCTCAAACTCTTCAATGAATTTTTAAAAGTTTATTTTAAAAGTAAAAGACCAAAAACACAAACAGACACAGTAGCACAAGAACAGTACAAAAACTGAACTACAGATAAGGTGGCAGGGGATCAACAATGGTTGTTGTATTACACATTGATAACTTCAAAGTCTATGCTCAGGACAATACAAATAGACATAGAAGATTGATCAAACAATTAATCATTGATGTTCCTTACATCAAAACGACATGAGACAATAGTGCAACCATGTCAGCTATCCTGCATATATATATATATATACATACCTACACAGCTACCGCCCTCTTCCTTTTCTCCTTCCCGTCATCCTGATTGCTCTCTACTTTTGAGCAGTCTCGCTTCATACCTCCCGATTTATATTCCCACCTCCAGGTTCCTACACCAGTGATACAATACACTGTCTGCACATGCACATCTGATTTACCTCACTTATGAGTATGGTCTCTAGCCGTGACCATAAGCCTACAAAAGCGTCTAGTTTGTCTTTCTTTATAGCTGAATAATATTCCATTGTGTAAAAATGCCACCGTTTCTTAATCCAGTCATCTGTGGATGGACATTTGGATTGCTTCCACGACATAGCTATTACAAATTGTGCTGCTGTAAACATGGGTGCACATATATCACGGTGATATGACATTTTCAGGTCTTCTGGGAAAATACCAAGAAAGGGAATAGCTGAGTTGGCTGGGACCTCTAGACCTAGTTTGCTGAGGAATCTCCAAACCGATCTCCACAGTGGTTTCACCAGTCTGCATTTCCACCAGCAGTGCAGGAGTGTTCCTAATTCTCCACAGCCTCGCCAGCATTTGTTATTGGATGATTTCCTGATGCTGGCCAATTTTCCTGGAGTGAGATGAAATCTCAATGCTGTTTTCATTTGCGTTTCTCGAATGACTAAAGATGTAGAACATTTTCTCATGTATTTATTTGCCCTTTGTATTTCTTTATCTGAGAAATGTGTATTCATCTCATGTGCCCATTTCTGGATTGGGTCTTTGAATTTGGACGGGTTCATGTTTCTTAATTCTTTGTATGTTCTAGATAAAAGGCCTTTATCCAAGGAACAGGCAGTTAGGATTTTTTCCTAATCTGTGGGTTTTCTTTTTACTCTGCTGGTGATTTCTTTAGATGTGCAAAAACTTTTCAGTAAAATGAGGTCCCAGTTATTGATTCTTTGAAGTGTTTCCCTTGCAGTTTGATTTTTGTTCATGAACCCTCTGCCTACTCCTATGTCTTCAAGATTTTTACCTACTTTCTCTTCCAGTAGGTTTAGTGTTTCTGTTTTAATATTGAGACCTGTGATCCGTTTTGACTTGAGTTTGGTGCATAGACTTGGGTCTATTTTCAGTCTTTGGCAAGTGGCAAGCCAATTTCTCCAGCACCATTTATTGGAGAGGCTATCTTTCTTCCAGTGAGGTTCTTTGGCCCCTTTGTCAAAGATTAGGTGGCTGAGTGTGTTGGTGGTTGTGACTGTATCTTCCAGTCTGTTCCACAGATCCTCAGGTCTGTTTTTGAGCCAGTACCAGGTTGATTTTATTACAGTAGCTTTGTAGTATAATTTCAGGTCAGGGATTGTGATTCCTCCTGACTTGTCCTTGTGGCCCAGAATTGCTTTTGCTATTCTGCGTCTCTTCTGGTTCCAGATGAATTCAAGGCATGTTTTCTCTAGATCTGTGAGGTATGCTGATGGTAGTTTAATGGGAGTTGCATTGAATCTGTACAACAATTTTGATAGTATGGCCATTTTCACAATGTTGGTTCTTCCTTACCATGAGCGGGGAATGTTTTTCCATTCACTGAAATTCTCTTTGATCTCTATTTTCAGATTACTGTAGTTTTCATTGAATAGATTTTTTACCTCTTTTGTTAGATTGTTTCCTAAATATTTCAATTTCTTGGATGCTATTATATAAGGTATGGTTTCTTTAATTTCTCTCTCAGTGTTTGTTGTTTGTGTATAGGAATGCTATTGATTTTTGGGTGTTCACTTTGTATCCAGCTACTCTGCTGAATTTGTCGATTAATTGAAGCAGTCTTCTTGTGGAGTTTTTGGGGTCTTCCATGTAAAGTATCATGATATCTGCAAATAGTGATAGTTTTACATCTTCCTTTCCTATCCGTATTCCTTTTATTTCACTCCCTTGTCTAATTGCTCTGGCTAATGCTTCTAGAACTATGTTGAATAGTAGTGGTTACAGTGGACATCGTTGTCTTATTCCTGTCTTTAAAGTGAAAGCTTTCAGTTTTTGTCCATTTAGTATGATGTTGGCTGTTGGTTTGTCATAGATGGCTTTGATTAGATTGAAGTAGAGGCCATCTATTCCTATTTTTTCTAGGGTTTTTAACATGAATGTATTTTGGACTTTATCGAAAGCTTTTTCTGCATCTATTGACATGATCATGTGGTTTTTGTCTTTGGCTCTATTGATATGGTACATTACATTAATTGATTTGCGAATATTGAACCATCCCTGCATTGCTGGAATAAATCCAACCTGGTCATGGTGTATAATTTTCCTTATGATTCTCTGCATTCCATTTGCTAGTATTTTATTGAGTATCTTTGCATCTATGTTCATTAGGGAGATTGGCCTATAGTTCTCTTTCTTAATTGGGTACTTCTCTGGTTTTGGTATTGTTACAATACTTGCCTCCAGAAATGAGTTAGGGAGACTTGTTTCCTTTTCAATTTCATTGAAGAGTTTGATGAGTGTTAGCTTTAAATCTTCTCTGAATGTTTTATAAAATTCTGCTGTGAATCCATCAGGGCCTGGGCTTTTCTTTGTTGGTAAATTTTTAATGACATTTTCAATCTCATTCATTGATATTGGGTTGTTCAGCATTTTTATATCTTCCTGGTTCGATTTTGGTAATTCGTACATTTGTAGGAATCTGTCGATTTCTTCTGGGTTTTCTATCCTTTTGGAGTAAAGATTCTCAAAGTAGGTATTAATGATCTTTTGAATTTTTGTAGGATCTGTAGTGATTTCATCCTTTTCATTCCTTGTTGCATGAATTTGAGTTCTTTCCTTTCTTTTTTTGATAAGATTGGCTGGAGGATTTTCAATTTTATTTACTCTTTCAAAAAACCAACTCTTTGATTCACTTATTTTGTGTGGAATTTTCTTCATCTCACTTGCATTAATTTCTGCCCTAAGCTTTATAATCTCCTCCCTTCTTTGGGCTTTGGGCTTGACTTGTTCTTTTTCTAAAAGTTTGAGATGCAACATTAGGCTACTCATTTGTTCTCTTTCTGTTTTGTTTATATGTGAGTTCATCGCCATAAATTTCCCTCTGAGGATTGCTTTCATTGCATCCCACAGATTCCTATAAGTTGTGTTTGTATTTTCATTTGTTTGTAGGTATTTTTTAATTTCTTCTTTAATTTCTTCTGTGACCCATTGGTTATTCAGGAGGTTGTTGTCTAATTTTCCAAGCATATATAGATTTTTTGGAATTCACTTTGTCGTTAATTTCCAATTTCATTGCACTGTGGTCAGATAATATGCGTGGGATAATTTCAGTCCTTTGGCATTTAGATAGGTATGGTCTATGGGCTAGAATGTGGTCTATTTTAGAGAAAGTCCCATGTGCAACTGAGTAAAATGTGTATTCTGGTGTTGTGGGGTGGAACACTCTGTAAACATCTACTAAGTCCATTTGTTCACACATTAGGTCAGGTCTGTTATATCTTTGCTGAGTTTTAGTCCAATTGACCTGTCTCTTTGCGTCAAAAGGGTATTTAGGTCCCCTATTACAATAGTGTTATTGTTTACTTGGTTTTTTATATCCATTAATATTTGCCTTACATAGTTTGGTGCTTCAGTATTTGGTGCATACATGTTTAGGTTTGTTGCCTCTTCCTCTTGCAATTTTCCCCTAACTAGTATATAGTGGCCTTCTTTGTCTCTTTGATTGTTATCAGTTTGAAGTTTACATTGTCTGCAAACATAACAGCTACCCCTGCTTTTTTCTGGGAACCTGTTGTATGGAGGATTGTTTTCCAACCTTTGACTTTCAGTGTATGGATTTCCTTTTGAGTAATGTGTGTTTCCTGTATGCATCATATTGTGGGATTCTGTCTCTTAATCCACTCTGCCAGTCTGTTTCTTTTGACTGGTGAATTGAGGCCATTTACATTGATGGTTATAACTGTTATACGTTGGCCTATTGTTGTCATGCTGTTTACTTGATGTTGCTTTCCTACTTTTGCTGTTTAATTTCTTGTTCTGCTTAATTGTTCCTTTCTATTGTTGTTCTTGGGATTGTGGTCACCTTTTCCTCTGTCTAGAATATCTTTCAGTACTTTTTGTAATGTTGGTTTGGCATTCATGAAGTTTTTCAGTTGTTCTTTGTCATGGAAATATTTTATTTCTCCCTTGAATTTGAAGGATACTCAGAATCTCTAATACCTGCTCCAAGCTCTTCTTGATTCATGGTTTCTGTTGAGATATCTGCTGTGATTCTGATGGGCTTTCCTTTGTAGGTGATCTGTTTCTTTTCTCTAGAAGCTTTTAATATTGTGTTCTTTTGCTGCATATCTGGGATCTTGACTATTGTATGTCTGGGGGTGGTTTTATTTGGACTGTGGCTCATTGGATTTCAATATGCTTCTTTTACCTGCACATCAGTATCTTTTACCATGTTTGGGAAATTTTCTGCTATTATTTCTCCAGGTATTCTTTTTATGTCATTTGTGTTGCTGCCTGCTGTTTCACTGATTCTATTACTCGCACATTATTAATCTGTGCTTAATCTTGCAGCTGTTGAATTGATTTCTCCTGGTTCCTTGTTGACTTTAGGAGATCCTTCCTTTCACAATCGTTAGCTGTCATGCTGTCTTCAAGATCTGAAATTCTGTCTTCAGATTCATTCCAAAGGTTTTGCAAGCGTTCAATGGCAGTTTTCATTTCCTGGAAATCTCTTTGAGACTGTTTCATGTGTTCTAATTCATCCCTTAATTGCTCATGTAGCATTTTCATTTCTTGCTTTTGATCTTCTAGTCTTTTATCTGTTTCTTCTCTGTATGTGTGAAGCATTTCTTCCATTATTATTTTCATTTCATTTTTTGCCTGAGAGATTATTTCTGATTTAATCTCTTCTATGGCCTGATGGGGTTGTTTCTTTACTTCAGATGTGATCATTTCAGAAATTTTTGGTATGTGGTTTCCTAATTCTCCTATGTCATTGTGTCCTGCACTTCTTATTGGTGGGGTTTTGTTCTGAGACTGCATTTTGCCCCTTTGTCTTGTCATTTTGAATGTCAGATGACTAGTGCTCAGGTACTGACTACCCAGGCAGCTCATAAAGAACTCTCGAGATCCTAGTTTACCTTGGTGTGAAACTAAACCCAGGGTGGTAGCAGACTGTGGATGCCTGGGCCCAGGCACCCCAGGCAGTTGCTGGGGGGCACAGCTTAGACCACACTTGGCATGGTGGGGAAGTGATGGGCTTTGGTACAATAGTGTCCAGTGTGTGGACGGGAAGCATGTGGGCCTCAGCCTTGAAGCCTATGGTGATTAGGCAGCAGCTTCTGCTTCCAGATCCTCACATAGCTGTTCAGGGGGGAGCAGGGCTCTCCTCCCCACCCCAAGGACCCCAGAGCCTGAGGCTGATTCCACACTGCAGGTCTCAACCCCCAACAGGGACAGGCCCTCCCAGTTGGAGTTCCTTCCTAACTCTGAGCTGTGGAGTAGAACCCTGGTGTAGGCCTTACCAGCGGAGAAGGGTTGTGCTGCTCATGTGGCCTCGCAGGTCAGCTTTCGTCGCTGGAGAAATGTCTGACTCACAGAGCCTGGACACAGGCCGTGAAACACCGTGCCTCTTCGATGTTGGCGTCGGTGGGCCTTTGTCACTGGAGTAAGGTCCGAGTTGCACAGCTGGGACCCAGGGCGGAAACGCTGTGCCGCTTGGATGTTGGCACTGGTAGTAGTCAATGAAATTGAAAGGGAAGCAATACTCCCAAATTCATTCCTTGAAGCAAGCATTACCCTGATACCAAAACTGGAGAACTCAAATAAGAAAGAGAATTATAGGCCAATCTGCCTAATAAAAATAGATGCAAAAATCCTCAATAAGATGTTGGCAAATAGAATACAGCAAATCATCAAGAAGATTACACACCATGACCAAGTTGGATTCATCCCAGGGATACATGGATTGTTCACCATATATAAATCAGTAAATGTAATATATCATATTAACCAAAGATAAAAATCATATGGTCATCTCAATGGATGCAGTAAAAGCTTTTGACAAAGTCCGACATGCATTCACCATTTAAAAAAACTTACAGAAAATTGGAATAGATGGTCTTTGTCACAGTCTGATAAAAGCCATCTATGACAAACCAACAGCCAATATCATACTAAATGGACGAAAACTGAAATTTTCTCTCTAAAATTGGAAAAGATAAGGATGTCCACTGTCTTCATTCTTATTCAACATAGTCCTTGAAATTTTAGAGCAATTAGACAAGAGAAATAAATAAAAGTAAAAGCAATAGGAAAGGAAATGTTAAATTGTCATTATTTGCACATGGCATGACATAGAAGACTCCCAAAACTCCACTAAAAACCTGCTATATTTAATAAGCAAATTCAGTAGCATAACTGTATATAAAGTCAACACTCAAAACTCCATAGCCTTCCTGTACACAAATAACACATTCATTGAGAGAGAAATTAGGGAAACAACACCTTCCACAATAGCATTCAAAAAATGAAATATCAAAATATAATCTCTAACAAAGGATGTAAAAGTCCTCTACATTGAAAACTACAGTTCTCTGAAAAAGGGAATTGAAGAGAATATCAGAAAATGGAAAGATATCCCTTATTCTTGGGTAGAACCAATGTAGTAAAAATGGCCATACTTCCAAAACTATTATACAGATTTAATGCATTTCCAATCAAAATTCCACTAGTGTATCTCACAGAATTCAAGAAAAGAATTCTAAAATTAATTTGGAATTAGAAGAGACCTAGAATATTAAAGGCAGTTCTAAGCAACAAAGGCAAGACAGGGGGCATCACAAAACCAGAGTTGAAAAGGCAAATGAATATATGAAAAAATGTTCAACAACACTGGTCATTCAAGATATGCAAATTAAAAAAACACTGAGATTTCATCTCACCCCAGAAAGAATGGCTATCATCCAAGAAATTGACTAATAACAAATGCTAGAAGGGCTATGAGGTAAAAGGAACCCTTTTCCACTGATGGTGGAAGTGTAGCCTGGTGCAACCACTATGGAAATCAGTGTGGAGATTCCTCAGAAAATTAGGATTAGAAGTCCCCTTTAACGCAGCTATTCCCCTTCTGGGTATCTTCCTAGAAAAATTAAGAACATCATACCACAGTAATATATGTGCACACTCATATTTATAGCAGCACAATTTGTAATAGCTAAACTCTTGGCAACAACCCAAATGCCCATTAACTGAGGAATAGATAAAAAAAAAAAGTGGCCTTTTTATGTGTAGAGTACTACTCAGCCATAAAGAAGGATAAGCTTGAGACTTTTATAGGTAAATGGATGCAGCTCAAGACCATACTCATAAATGAAATAAACCAGGTGTGCATGTGTAAATTTTGTATTGTCTCCCTAGTGTGAGAAGCTGAAAGGGTCAATAAGATCCAAAATACACAATAGATGTGATAAAATGGGAAGAAAGTTCAAAAGGAAAGCAAAACTGGGATGTGAATACTCAATGTATTAACCCTTGTTACCCTCTTGTCTTGTTTTGAAATTTTGTTCTATTTTTCTCTTTTAAAATTTTTTTAAAAATAAGTGCAAAAATCCCAGTATCTGGTTATGTATTTTATATCCGTAAGATGTTGAACTTATTCACTGTAGTTGTTAGCATATTTTTTGCCACTTTATACAACATTCCCACATCTCTAAATATTGTTTTCTCTTCCATTTCCCTTCGTTAAACAATAGGTACAGTGAACAAAATGTACTTAGCATTGCAAGTCTCCCGCGGAAATTCCCCACATTTGACTGTCTTCCCCGAACATTCAAAATAGCCAACATGCATGTTTAGAAACACTCCATCCACTTGTGTTTATTCCCTACTTCCTCTCATTGATGCTCAAACTTTGCAAAATCCTGCCTTTCCAGAGCATTGCCAGCTCTCCCAGGACACTCTAGCCACCTTCCTGTAGGACAGCTCCCCTAGGGGCTGGCCTCCACACAGTCCACATGGCATGCGTTCCTTGGGAAGTTGTGAATGGGCTGACTTGGACCTCTAGTCCTTCGAATATGAGAGGGAACCAAATGGATTTAACAGTTGTCTGTTAAGGTGTCTCCATTTGCATATCAGGTGAGATATCAAGGAAACAGGGCCCCAGGCCATGGTATTTTTGTACTTCAAAGAGAAAAATCTTTCCCTAATCTACCTTTGGACAGTATGAGTTCACCCCCTAAAAATTTCCCCTAAGAACACCTTGATGAATAAGAGTCAGGAAGGTGGACTGTGAACAAGTCTTCCTGGCATCCTAATCCAGCATCCTGTTTAGTTCTGAGATGTCTCAGAAACTGACCTACTCCATATAAGCATATGGTTCCGATTGACTTAATGGGATTCCCTTGCAAACCACAGATTCTAAATTAACCCCCAGTAGGCATAACATTTATAGGAGACAGAGTATTTTACCCTGAATACCCCTTGGGCACTGTCACTGAGTTCTGATAGAAGCAGAACTGAGACGAGAATATAGTAGAATGCCACTGTTAACGTGCTCATTTCTTATAAGCCACAGAAATTAGATATTTCTAAGCAAAGAACATTTTTAAAAAGAAAAAGATAGATTTAATTTTCATGCTAGGAAATGTTAATCAACCTATAGTACTTGTTCTGTTTTGGTTTCTTCCAAGGGCAAGGCATTGGGGGTGGGGGAAGGGGTATTCTTTCCCAGGTCTAGAGAGTAAATGATTTAGTAGGCATTCCACGTTCAGTTCCCAAAAAGGGGATTTGCATGTGAAATAGTTCCATCAAGGAAACATCACACTCAAGAGTTCATGGGAACTACCTCGAGCAGTGATGGCTCCTTCAGCCATCTCCTTTTCTTTTCTTCCTCCCTGCAGGTCACTGGATTGACACTGTCTCAGGACCTCGATGACCTCGCCATCCTCTACCTGGCTACAGTTCAAGCCATTGCTGTAAGATACTTCAATGCCATTTTAAAAAGGAACCTAGGGCTATTGGTATATGAAGTGTGATCTTAAAATATGTGCAATTAAAAATTTAAAACATTTATTACAGTAAAAAACACACTGCCATCAATCCCTATCAAAACAATCCCCCTCACTTTGAACACACTTATCCCATCATTCTGGTCATTTTCTGCAGTGGTTCTGGAAGTCCTCTTTCGTGTCGGTAGTGGTAGTCTCATAAGTGCCTCAGTGTCATAAATTGATTCAAAATGTTTGCCTGTCATTGTCCTTTTGACTGTGGGAGACAGCGAGAAGTCGCACAATGCCACATCCAGTGAATAAGGTTGATGAGGACACCTCTCGTAATGTTTTTATGAGCCAGCCTTTCCACTGGATGACACTCAGCAACAGAATTTAGTATATGTTTTAATCTTACCTCTTAAACACAAAAGAGGACTTCCAGAACTGCCACAGAAAGTGTCAAGAATGATGGATCAAGCGTAGTTGAGGTAAGAGGGTTTATTTTAAAGGGGATTGATGGAAAAATAGTATTTTCACTATAATTTTTTAAATGTAATCCTTTTTCAGTATTAGATCACTGTTTGTACCACTCCAGACCATAAGCATCCCAAGCTTTTGTGACAGTTTCTTAATTGAAAGAGAGAGATGGCGGTTTTCCAGAAGAAAATTTGACAGTCCTGATTTACTGATAGCCACGCATGGCTGAAAGCAGAATGGAGTTAGAGTCTTTGAGCTGCCTCTCTTTTATCTAATTTATCTTCTAAGTTCAGTTAAGTACAAAACAAGCAGGCACATGCCATGTGTGCTTGTGTTAAAGAAACTGGTGTTGAGAATGCCCAAATTTATAAAACACATAATATTGTTCACTTTGTGAAATAATGTATGATAGGGTTTCCTTAAATAGTAAGCCTTTTTAGAACATTACATTGTGTGCTTTTAGATAATTAGCTGTTTAAATGAGGTATTAGGAGGGTTAAGAAGAGAAAGCAGAATTTAAATCGAAACTAGTAGGAGCTCTTAAATCCAAAATGAAGCCAGGGATATAGCTCAGGGGCATAAGCACTTTGTCTGGCAAGCCTGACATCATGAGTTCAATTCCTGATTTAAAAAAAAAAATCCAAAATGAAAATAAAATCTTAGAGATGCAAACATTATCTAATAAATACTCTTATCTACATATGACCCGGGGTGAAGTAGAAGCAAGTTGTAAACCCTGAAATCGCAAAAGAGTTTGTATGTGTATACATGTTAAAAAATATATTTTGGTGCAGTTAGTCATGGCTTTCAGGGTCTCATAGCAGGTACAGCAAAGTTAACAGTTAATCCAGTGTAGTCTAGTCACTTCTGGGAAGAGAATAAGAACCAACATAAAGTAAAAATCAATATACCAAATTTAGATTCAAAATTTATTATTAAGTAACATGACTTTTTAAATAAATGGTTTTGGTAATGCTACACAGACTTATATGATATTCAATTATTCTGTTTCTCAAAACAATACTTTCATAACTTTATTATTTTGAATATTAGAACAGAATGTATATTTATCAATATCTCAGTAGAAGTCCTTTTTGAATCCTCAAATCTGTCCAGGTGCCATGTGTATACAACAGAGAACAGAACCACCCAACCAATAAAGGAACATATAGCTTCTTTAATGTCACTGTGTAGAAGTATAGAATCAGTCAACTTACTAAACAGACCTTGCAGATAATGGACCAGTCAATCTATGTACTAATGTACTGTATGAGAAATCGTGCAATAGAATGAATCACTTACATTGAAATGGAGAATCCAGAAAATCAGCTTACCTCATGAGCACAATGCTAAGAGATGGACACAAAGGACAAGGTTGGACAGGATGTGCTAAGGGGCATCATTACATAGTGGTCACATGACCCTGTGCCTGGCACCATACATCACCTTCACTTAACAGACAAGGGAAAGAGGATGGTGCTGAGACCACAGAGGAAGTGCATGGTAGCCGGAATTTGAACCCTTACCTATTTCGCTCCCAGGTGCCTGCTCACTGCACTTTATCATGCTGCATTTTTCTTCGATCTATTTGTACAATCTACTTGGATGAAATACATCTACAGATATTCCTAAGAATGGTTTTCACTAACACATTAGAAAAATCATTAACCAAACCTAGGATTTTTCTCAGAGGTCTTTTTCTTGATAAGACCATTGCAGCAGGAATTCCAGGAATGTAAAATGAGTGGAGCTTAATGCAGGCAGGAGGAAAAATAAAGCCAGTTATGTTGTCCTGAGTACAATTTGGAAAATCAGTGTTATATTTAATGGGCCATCCATGTATTTAAATTTATTCTGTCCATTGATTTAATGATCTTTATAATACATTAAAGGGAAAGCATTTTAAATAAGATTTCTCAATAAGGCTTTATTGTGGAGTTTATTGAATTGGGGAGAGTTCAGTTGGTTAAAAAAATAACTATACTGAACTTTTAGGCAATGTGCATTTTAATAAACCATTCTGATTGCAGATATCATCCTATAATGTTTGACTTGGAGCAAATGGTTTTGTTTTGTTTGTTTGTTTCCTGGGCCTTGAATATTGCCTTAGACCCTATTTGATGTTTACAAGTTAAACAAGTGCCTGTGTGGTAATATCTATGGTTAGTGTTTTGTAGGAATAGAATGAAATTAAGGAGGGAAGACTTAAGTCTCAAGATTGCAAAACCCTCCATGCAAAAAAATTTCCCTTGTGCACACTTCACTGGGAGACCTGTCAACTACCCAGTTCATCCGCAGCCTGTCTGTAGTTTTCTTTTGAGAACAGACCCATAAAAAGTACTATTTGCATTTGAAGTCTCTTGATTTGCATTTGGTTCTGTACATTCCCAGTGGAATAGCCTAATTTTAATTTAAATATCTTAATAAAACATTTTTTCCAGAAAGGTGAGCACACAATCATTTTCACACAAAGCCTTTTGGTGGAAAGGGTTACAGAGAGCTGAGTTTGGGATGCCACACTGAAAGGGAATACCCTGGAAGGAACTGCTGGAGGGGGAAGTGCAGCTGCAGTGCCACAGTGGGGTGAGATGGGTTGTCATGGCCCCTGAGGGAATGCCCTTGTTCAGATCTTTCCTTCACTTTTCCCAGGAAATCTGTTTTGCATTACACTCCACTTAGGGCTTCCAGTCATGCAGCCATAGGTGCTTGGTTTTAGAAGTATCAGAGATTTCAGTTTTGCATTGCATTCCCATGCAATTTGGAAGGCAGCTATGCTGTCTGCAAATTATTTAGCTCCTAAGCATGTAGTTTCTGAGTTTGTCTTAAAATTAGAGTTGTCATTAAAGTGCATTGTAGCACACAGCTAATAAGCAGAAGAGCTATTTTGTAAGCACTTTCCACGTGCTCTCGTACATGCTGCCTACAGCAGCAAGCTTAGAAGTTAGGTGTCACTGTTTCACCAAGTTAGAGGTTGCCTTTTTTTCATATCATCACTTTGATAATCCTTAGAATTTTCAGCTGAATGAATATGGCATTATCGTTCCTGTTTAACAAGTGAGAATTGAGTCTTAGAGAGGTTAGGCAGAAGAAATAGATGAATTTAAGAAATGCTTAAGGTTCTTTTTTCCCCTTTATCCTAAAACATGTTCCTTCAGCTGTTACAGATCCACACCCCTAGAGGAGACCAGTATTACCTGTAATCCATAGGCAGTAGATGACCCATGGTGGATTTAAGGGTGTCTGTTGAGCTCATGAAGTTATATGTAGAACTATTTTCTATGGGATTCTGGGTAGGTCAGTAGATTTTATCATATTTTTAGTGGGGTTCATGACCCCCTAAAAGCCTATAAAAAACATCTGGGAGTAATCAGCCATAGTCAATAAGCAGGATCTGGCCTTACAACATGTTTTAATTTTTAAACACAATACATCTGTGGATTCTCACTGGAGGCCCAGGTTTCACCTAATCCGTATTTTTTACCAGATTCACGAATGGCCTCAACAAACCCTGAAGAACCTAGGCTGGAACTTCTATGCCTTTTGCTCCTCCTTTGCCTCATCATTTTCTCCACACCAGTTGGGATTCCATGTCCTTTGGCCCCAGATCCCTCCTCTGATACCTTCTTTCTCAGAGGGACCCCATGCCCAGCGGAGAAATTCTGCTCCCTCTTGCTCTCAAGAACTATCTGTATTTTTTTTCTACGCACTGGGGACCAACTTCCCTGCAACATGGTCATTCTTTCATTAAAAACTATGATGTTGGCTCACAGCTTCTCTGCAGCCCACCTCTCACGTTCTTAGTGGTGATACCAAGGAAGGCCTTCGGTGGAGACCCTGGGCCTTCAGGTCGTTGACCTTTTGTCTCCTCTGACTTTCTCCTCCCTCCACTTGGCCAGTTCACATGCATGCACAGCAGTTTACACACGTAAGACACCCTTCTCCCAGAACTGCTCAGTCTCTGAACATCTCAAAGCTCTGGATGCACCCTTAATCCTCTCCCTCGTTGCTCTCCAGAGCCTCCCCTCAGGGATCATTGTGTGGCTGCTCCTTAAGGCCAGGTCACAGTTCCTCTTGTTTTTAATCCTTACACCCAAATAAATTATGAATTTTGAACTTTAGGTTTTTTTGTATTTCCAAATGAAAGTTCATCTCAATAACCCTAAAGAAGCGTCCTCTTCTCAAACTTATCACGACTTTTACTGCGTTTAGTATATTCAGCAAGGCAGGGATGAGGATAATTAGTTTTAGGAAGGCACCAGGACAGAGCACCTGGAACACAAGGGTTTAACTCACAATAGGTGAAACTCTGAGCCAGTCAGAGCAAATGCCCTCCACATCATCCCAGATTATGAGAATGGGCTAGCGCAGTGAGGGTGAACCTTTTAGAGCTTTCAGTGTTACAGATAGCCCATAGTAGCACGCTTGCCAGAGGGTCACCACCACTCAAATGGATACTGGCTCCTGAAGCCTCACTACTAGAGGACCACTTTAGCCTGTGACAAATTAGGCTTAGCCCTTTGCCAGCCTGAAGACTGACATCTCACATTCTTCATGAAATTAAAGCCCCTATTTCTGTGTTTCTGCTGCTGTATTATTAGGCACCTTTACTAAGGAAAGAGTCTTTAGTTCTCCTTAGTGAATAAGACTGTTTCACTAGTGCCATCACCTCTGGTGCTTTTAGGGAAGTATTGCAATCTGTCTGATCCCAGTACTTAACAGAGGGCCTGGGTGGCAACAGACTGTCATCAAACATTTGAAAGAGCTGTATTAATATTAACTGTTAACATCATCAACCGTTTTTGTCAGAAGTAAACAGCATAGTAGGGAAGAGGCTTTTGGAGTCCAGCAGGCCTAGGTTGGAATTCCCACTCTGTGGTTTAATTAGCTGTGTGATCATGGGCACATATCGCTCTGATTGTCAGCTGTCTGAGGTGGTGTATATAAAGCTGTCAGCGCAGTGTCAAGCACTGTGTAAACACTTAGTAAGTGCTCGCATTTATTTTTGCTACCATACTAATGGTTCCTTATGCTTTTCCTTTAAGTTTGGGACCCGCTTCATCATAGAGGCCATGGAAGCAGCAGGGCACTCGATCAGTACTCTTTTCTTGTGTGGTGGCCTGAGCAAGAATCCCCTTTTTGTGCAGATGCATGCGGATATCACTGGTAAGTCTCATAGGGAGAGAGATGAGCAGCAATGGGCATGGCACATTCTAGACAGGCTGAGAACAGAGAAATAAGTAGAGTGCCACGCTGTGAACATACCTATGAGGTCTTCATGTTCATCACTGGGAAGGGGATCCATATCCAAGCAAGCACTCTGAGTGAGAGAACAAGGTGACAGAAGCTTCTGTGACAGTACAGGGCACATGATCTAGAAGAAGTGATCGGGACACTGTTGTGAAGAGAGAACTCCAGGTCCAGATACTGGGTGAACCAGGGTTTAGCTGTAGACTGGGAATTTGAACCAAGAGACAAAGACCCTGGGATTCCTTCTCTGCTCACCAGAATCGGGGGTCAGGACACAGGAGAGAAGCCTAGCAGCAGAAGGACCTCCTTCTGATATCAGCAGGCAGTGGCAGAGGAATGTCTTTGGTAGAGCCCCTGAGGGCACAAAGTCTGGTCTGGGCACCCTCCTTCTTTCTCCCCTGTTGCCTCCCTGCTCCCTCCAAGAACCTATCCTAGAGCAGGCCAGGGACCAGGGCAGGACAGGAAGGAGAGCAGGAGAGGGTTGGTGTCTACTCATAGCCCCCACTCCAACTGGATATAAGCCTGTTTGACCTTGGCTTCTCATCCTTGTGACCCTCACTGTCCTCTGCCCCTGGTCCCTTTACTCTGACAGCCGGCCAGGTCAAAGCCCCTGACCTCCCTCTGACTGCCCTTTCAGATCGTGCCAACCCCTACATTGATGCCTGTACACTATAAGATGAAACTAAATAGGATTAATTCTCTCCATCTTAGAAATAAATAGACTGAGATGCAAGTCAGAGGACAGTTTAGAAAAGGACAATATAAAGGGTGCGTCTATCAGGATGCAAACTATAATTACTGTCCATAATTACTGTCATGAACCAATCACCTAATATATGTCAGCGTGAATCATTCTATATTCATTTAATCCTTCCGTACCACTGAAATTGAAAAACTTGTGCCCTCATGTTATAAGCTAACTGAGGATAGGGAGGTGAATTAAAGTACTTGCCAGAGTCCAACAGCCAGGAAGGATACACTCACTCTTGTTACCAACCCTGTTTGGACCCACTGTCCTTGTACCTTAATGTTGACCCAGATTTCTTGATTCTTCTTCTGTGTTTGGTGATGACTGCCTTTTCCCAAGGAATCCAGACCTCTCGAATGGGCCAGAGTGAGCAGAAAGAGGAAGACAGATGCAGGAGCCTGAGATTATCTAATCACTCCTGCAAGGAGAGAAACTATGACCGCATTTTATCTAAAAATCAGCTGGGTAGTTCAGATAAGGTTCAGGCTTAAAATTTGGCCTGTGACTTTCCAATTTTCAGCCTTCTAACAGCTGAAAACATCCAACCTGGATGAAGGAGGGATATCCAAGTCACCTCTGGGTGACATACTACCTGAGAGAATGGGCAAACCAGGGTCTGCAGGAGTAGGGTGGGCAGGCTAACCCCCGGGGGGTGGTCTTGGGGAACATGGGTCTCAGTCCAGCCTGCTATCCCTGAGCTGGCTCAGAGCCAGGGCACAGCAACTTCCTTAATGTTCTGCTTCAGAATTGTTATCCTCCAAGCTATTGGATGAAAAGTCTGTTAAACAGTGTTTGGATTCAGATAGAAACTGAACTGTTTGTCTCTAATTGCGCACCAGTTACAGTTTTGCACAAAGACCTTTTCTTTGGCCTGAAATTTTCTGCCTTTGGAAGCCTCTAGCTGCCAAGTGATAGCAAAGTGCATCTGCCTTTAAATGCTTTGGGCTCTGCTAAGCTCATTAATGCATCAGATAAAACAGTTCACCTTCCTCTTCCTCTCCCTCACCCAGCTCCCAAAGGAAAAGGAAAGAACACTTTTGCAGCTGTCCTGGGAAAGGCACCTGAGCAGCCTGGTGCAGCTATACACAGCAGCCAGTGGATACGTAGGGGTTTGATGCGTTAGGTGTTGTCACTGCTTGAGTTTCCCTACCAAGAAAGATTCAGAGAGGAGCATAGGCATGGAGCGTTATTCTCAGAAATACACATGAGAAAATACAAAGGATTTGGAAGATTTTATGGACACAGGATGGCATCTTGAAAAAGCAAGAAGGCAGCTCTGTAACTGAGGGCAAGTTCCTTTCCCTCTCTGAGCTTCTGTTTTCTCTTCTGGAGGACAGAAGTGGCATCATTTCCCTCACATAGATCATGCTGAGCAGTAAATGCTTCAAGCTCTGTGCCTGCTTGAAGTTTGTGCATCAAGTTCTGTGCCTGCTTCTTGGAAGGTGATAAGCAAGTGTTAATTCACTTCTTCAGTCCAGGTGAACTTGCACACAAAAGGAAAAGGGATGATAAGAGGAAAAGCTGTTTAATATTTTGGCAGCAAAACCTTTGCCATGTTAGGAGCAGCATGCTCTGTACAGGAAGCAAGATGGGCTTTGCCAGCTCAGGAAATGTCATCAGCAGGAGGAAGAACCTCCTTGTACCCTGGCACTTCAGTTAACTGTGATTTCAAAAGCACTCGGTGTGGACTAAGTGATTGTAGGTTTCCCCTGATGATTTGGAACTAAATGTTTCTTCTACTGAATTTTGTGTTCAGTACTGGCAGTTTTGGTCAGGGTTTCATGGGCTGTGGTCCCTCCCCTGTCTGAGACTGTCCTTTCCTCTTCCTGCCTTACTTATCATCTTAATCATTCGTTCATTCATTCATTAGTGCACTCTGCAGATCAGCCTGTCATGGCCTATGCTTGGTATGGGGATCTAAAGAACAGTGATGTCTTGCATAGAGTTTTCTTTAAAAGAGAAAACATGCTTGTGGTCCTGTGACAGAAAGACCAGGTACCAGTCCAGAGAGAATGGTGGGAACCCCGAGGACAGAGGTGTCGGGGCCAGTCAGGCCCAGGCTTGGAAAAGACATACACCAACAATGGGTGAACTAAAGACCAGGGAGATGAGGGGTTTATTCACGGACATTGCTCAGAGTGCAGGGAAACTCAGGCAACCAGGAAGTCCCCTAGGGTTATGACAATGTTGCTACCCCTAAGCTTGGAGGGGTCAGGAGCCTGGGGGCTCTGTGAACAGGGACCCTTACCAGGAGCTTAATGAGAGATGTAGCCAGCAGTCAAAGGATGTGATCCACACCAGGCAGCATCAGGGCTGAGAGCAAGTAGGAGAGGAAAGGAGGATGTGGGACTGGTCTGAGAAGCAGGGGAACTGGTGGGGAGTTCTACCCTGAGCAGTATAGTCAGGAGAGATGTCATAGGTAAGGTAGGCTTCAAGAATCTTAATGGCTATTGCTTATCTAGTGAGTTCTCCAAGCCATGCACTGTGTTAAATACCTGACTTTTAACAGAATGTTTAATTCTCTTAGTAACCCTAAAATGGGTAAAATTTTTGCAGTTGAAAAAGTCGAGGCACAGACAGGTCCAGCCTAGTATCACACAACTAAATCAGCAAGGAAGCCAGAATCCACACCCTGGTAGTCTGTCTCCATATCACTCCACATCTCAGGGCTGCAACCTGAGAAGGAACAAGGGGATTCATTCATTTCACTCTGATCTCTGGTTCCAAAGGAAGAGGCCTGGGGTGACTTCCAGGTACATGAAAGCTTTTGACTGGGAGGTAAACGATATTTGGAGGGGTTTCTTTCATGCAGTGTCCTCTCTTGATTGTGTCACCATGGTCCTTCAGTGTGGCCTCATACTGGCCCTTCCCTCTGTGAAGCTGACAGGAACATGCCCTGTTCCTTCCCCACTGCTCCACCCTCCATCCCAGTTTACTTCCTTGTAGAGCTACATGCACCAAGAATGTTAATTTCTAATAGCAGCAACCACCACTTCTCTAGGGCTTACAGGCCAGGAAATGTGCTGCACCCTACCCACATGCCTGCCATTAATCCTCCCCATGCACCTGTAGGAGGTCTCGTCCCCTTTGACAAGGGGGCCACCGAGGCTAAAAGAGTTTAGAGAACTTGCTGGAGAGTGCAGAACTCATGGACACAGGAGAGAAGCACAGGCTTGAGCTTTTCCAGGAGCCCTCACTCAGTGCCTGCCTAAGCATCCCATCTACTGTCATGATCACGAGATTTGCTCTCTCATCAGGTTGTCACATATGATGTGTGGGATACTAGTGACAAAACAAAGCTGCTACCCTCGTGGACCTTAGCTTCTGGCAGAGAGGAGAGATGTTGAACAATATGTAGTATATAAAATATACTAGTATATAAAAAGGGCAAAGATGAAGAGGAATGGGGGTAAGGTAAGTGTGAGGATAAATTGTCACTAACTCCCAGGATCAGCAAAGCATCAGTGAGAAGGCTGTGCTTATACAAACCAGGGGCACAAGCACTTCCCACACAGGCATGTGAAGGGCCTTGAAACATACTGAAGAAACAGCAGAGAGGCCAGGCCCATGCAGCAGGAGGGGAAGAGGAGAAGATGGGGAAGAGGGAGGCAGGACCAGGGCAGAAGCCTTGCCCACTGGCCAGGGGCTGTGACTTGCCTATGTTAGATGTCAGAAGCTACTGGACAGCCACACCCCACTCTTACTGCATCTTTGCTGTTGGCACTTCTCAGATGAAACCAGCCCCTTCTGGCTTATGTTTCTTTTTCATCCATCTTCCCTCTGAGACTAGAACAGCAGGACACAGTCTGATTTATCTCAGGATTTCTTGGGCCCAATAAAGCACATGATAAACATTTGTTGAACTGAGTGTGAATCAAACAGCAGGTAGCAGTAAGCAGAAGTCTGGAAGACCCAGGCACCAAGGACTCATGGGATGAAGCTCTCAGCTTACTGCACCAGCAGGCACAAGCAGTTTAGGGCTAGGGTTAGTGTTAGGATGGGGGTGCTGCCTGAATGTCAGGTGTTTTCGCTACCAGAGCTCCCTGTTGCCTCCCCACACTGCTTCTGGCCCTGCTCCCTAACTAAGTGTGGCCTTGTCCCACACAGGCATGCCTGTGGTCCTGTCACAGGAGGTGGAGTCTGTCCTTGTGGGTGCTGCTATTCTGGGTGCCTGTGCCTCGGGTGACTTCGCCTCTGTACAGGTATGAGGGGATTAATGGATGGGCTGTGGTCCCTCCCCTGTCTGAGACTGTCCTTTCCTTGACAGCAGCGTACATCTTACAAAACACATGCAGGGTATAATTAAGAAATGATAGGTTTCAGCCAGGGAGATCACAGATGCTTCCCAGCTCAGACATACTTATTGGCAGTTTCTATTTCAGTGGGCCTCCACTAGTGTTGTTTGTTCTGTCTGTTTTTCTGTTGATTTTCTTTTTTATCCTGTAAAATATCTCTTAAAATTAATACATTTTAAATTTCCCCTTGGCTGTTTTTATTTGAGCAAGTGAAACAGGTAAGGCTCAAAAATTTAGTTTTTCCTGTACATTTCAACTTCTGTATCCTTATTTCAACCTCATAACTTTCCAAGTACCTCTAAGGCCTCTTATCAACAAGACACACTAAAGAAAAGTCTGGTTAAAAAAGAAATTAAAATGGAAAATACGGAACAAAGATATAGGAAGATGGAAGCCATTGGAGGCTGTGACTGAGCACTCAGTTTGGCTTGAAGAAAGAAAAATAAAGGAAAGAAAACACATGATAAGTTGCATAATTTTTATTTTTAAAAAGGAAATATACTAGCTTCTGCTAAGACTCAAAACTTTTCCCGCTGCCAAATTACAAAAGATATTGCGTATGTTAGCCTTTGTAAACAGGTTCCAAATGCTAAAATCACACAGTAGTACAGAATGAGAGTCGTGTAGAGGCCAAGAGCATGTGCTCTGGAATTTGACCAACCAGGCTCAAGTCCAGGCTCGAATACCTGTCAACCCCGTGCCTTCACCAGTCCAGGCTGCAGGTACCTTTCCCTGGAGCAGCAGACAGTAGATAGCTCATTATGAGTTCTCTCTTTGAGTCAGGGACACCCATGTAATCTCTGCTGCAGCTCTGTTATCCCCATTTTGTATCTGGAGGACAAAAACCATAAAGTAACTTGACTAAACTTGAAACAGGAATCAAGGAACCTAGTAAATCCCTGAAAGTAGAAGTCTGTTTCTCAAGTCTCAGCTGAGAATGAAGAGATTTTTATTCAGAGAGCTTGATAACTTGCCCAAGGTCTCAAAGTCAAGGAGAAGAACCAGGTTTTCCACCGGTAACCCAGTGATTCTCTTTTTATGCTAGATACTATGGTGGGTGCTTTTGCTTAGTCTTCCTAATTACCCATAGCAACACTGCAGGGGTCACAAAAATTAATCAAGAGATCCAGCAAGCATAAAAACCTTAAGGGTAATCTATTAGATATGGACAAATACAGAAGTCACTTTCCAAAATCCACATCTTCGTTGCACATTTTAGAAACCGTGGTACGCTACACACTTCCTATGCCTCTGGAACTAATGATAAATCTCTCCTGAGGAAATGAATCTATTTATAAACACTTGCGGACTTCAACTGAAGTCTTTAAGTAAAGATGGTATAATTGAATTCTCAGCATTTTCTGGATTTTCTAATCTCTCAAAACAGTTACATGGAAATATTCATTTATGTAATGAATTGACAATTATTATTTTAATATATCAACTTTCAAAGATGTTCTCACAACTGAATATCTCATCCTTCTTGGATAATGTATAACAGCTAAAATAAAATAAGAGTGATATTTGTTAAAATCCTGTACATGTTATCTCATATTATGGACTAAATTTATGTATCCCAACAAATTCTCATGTCAAATAGGAAGTATGGACCCCCAAAACAATTATGTTTAAAGATGAGGCTTTGAAAGGTAATGAGGACAGTGCCCCAGTCCAGTGGGATTATTAGTCCCTTAAACAAATTATTAACCCTTAAACAAAGCACCTAGAAGCTTGCTCGTATTCTGTCTGTTAGAATTTAGCTGCCCACAAGCCAAAAGAGGGCCCTCCACACACTCTGAACAATGGCACCCTAATCTCAGATTTTGAGCCTTAAACACATGAGTCTGTGATACTTTGCTATGGCAGTCTGAGCAGACTAAAATGCCTTATATAATCTTGACAGTCTTCCTGCTTAGAGGAGAGATGGTTCTATCCTGTGTTACATGTGAGAAAACCAAGTCTCAGAGGCATTTTAAGTAATCTGTTGAAGGCTTCACTGTTAGGAAGGGCAAAGCAGAATTGAAATGAAGGTCTGTCTGGATCTATACCCTATCTTGGTTTTCATTCTTTTTCTAATTTGTTTGATTTCTTCTGTTTTCTTTAAAAAATTTTTCAAGGGCCTTCTTAAAAATTAAAGGACATATTTTCTGAAAAGAAATGCCATTGGCTACAGATTAGGATATATCTGCAGCCCTGAGTATAGGCTGACACATGGCCCCTCCTTGACACCTTAGTTAAAACTAGAGTCCCCAGGCCAAGGAGTTTCTCACATCCTCCCCGAAAGGAAACAGACAGTAATTCCACACAGACTTGTTTGCTACCTAAGATCCGATGTTAATCTTTGGAGTAGAATCTGAGATATAGCAGCTCAAATATGGTGATTAGTGAGTTCAGTAGCAGCTGTAAGGCTGACAGCACCTTACACACAAGCTCACGTCCCTTATCCAACTCAAAGAAATATGTTCCCACCTTGGTTGTCTTTTAGGAGATATTGTTGTTCAGTAACAGACAAAGGCCTGAGCTCTTCTCTCTCATGATTAGCTGTCTCAATCCTTGTAGTCTTGAGCTTTGTACTTGTTTGTACGTCTTTAGATAGTGTCGCCTGTCCTTTCCAGGTGCTTGTTTTGGCTGTTTCTTTTTCTTTTGTTTCAATAAAAGAAATGGCACTAATAGGACTGTTGAGCTAAAGGCCCTTTGAAAGTTTCAATGACTTCCTAGATATAATCAACTTCTTTCAAATAACTATGTTGGTAACTGCTTTGGGAATGCAAATGTATGCAATTGGCTTCAACATTCTGTAGAAGAGCCTAACCATGTGCCCCAAGTCTGGGGATCAGCTTAAGAGTCTAGCAAGGTTAGGGAAAACTGAATTGCTTCCTCTCTGTGATTCATATTTTTCTATCTGTACTTTAACATAGCCTTTTCTTTAACCTTCAAAAATCACAGTTGAGTCTGCATGGTACTGCCACTCCTTCCTTTAAGAAAGCCAAATGATTCAGCCAGCAACTCAACTATACCCGGAGGCCAAATTATCTTGGTTACTTTTCTCTGGTTGCTGAGACAAAATACCCAACACCCAAAATTAAGGAAGGAAAGGTTTATTTAGCTCACAGTTTGTGAAAGTTTCAGTACATTATCAGTTAGCTCCAAGGCACAGTGGCATGGCACGGGGGCAACAGTTTCAAGGTGGCAGAATACAGCAAAAGCAACAAGATCAAAAAGGTAGGTAGGAGTAGCAAGCCTCTTTTCCTCTCTTATAGTATATACAGGCCCTCCACCCAAGGGTAGGTCCTTTACACCCACACCATATCTATGCCCTCCTCTTACACAGGCTCAGGATATTTACAAAGTAAGGGCACTAGCACCCTGCTGAGTCACTTAGTCAAGCTTCTAAACTTCTCAATTCTCAAGTTGACACAATGCATCAACCAGTACACAGATGTTCTCACTTCTTGTAGACCACACACCTGGTAGTTGGATGGAGGATTTCACTTCTTACCTGTATAGGCAAGAGTCATCTCTTTCAGATGAGGAAAGGCTAGGAGGAATGCAGAGGACACAGGTCTAGGGAAGAGGCTTCTCTGCCTGTGGAGACACTCTCCCAGCTCTGTGGACCTGGAGTCCATGACTTCAGTCAGGGGTAGAAACTTGTACTTGCCTTGGGTGACACCAGTGAATCAGAATGGAGCAACTGCAGTGGATTTTGCTTAAAACTGTTGCAAACTTCTGTGTTCAAGTGTGAGGGAATTTTCCCAGAAGAGGATGAAGGACACCGAATGGAGTTTTCTGGTGTGATATTAATGGGATACTGGTAAAGTACAAGGTCTATCCCTATTACAGATTTTGCAGTGTGCCGAAGACTCCCAGCTTCCATCTTCTGTTCTTTCTTCCATTCATATTCTCATTCTTTCTTCCCCTGCCTTTTCCTACCCTCTCTTCTTTTAGGTATCTAAAGCCTTCTTACTAGTCTCTTTTCAAAGTAGGACCTCATGAAGGTCTGACATAGCTCTGAAAAACAAGGACTGGCATCATCCTACATTTAGCCTTCTGTGAAGGGTTTTCAAAACTGTCCCACGAGAGCATGTGACCTCCTTGAGGATTAGCCATGGTCATTTTTCCGGTAGCTTGATACTGTAGAACCCAGCTACAGGTGTGCTGCTCCCAGGGCACCAGTGAGCAAATGGGAGGGGCAGCAGAGGAGAGCCTCCTACCCTCTCTTATTCATAGGAGTGTAGAGTCCAAGTACTTGTGACATCTGCAACCTTTCACTTGATCAGGCTGCCCTCAGTGTCAGGGTCCCACAGCATAGTCCCCTCTAGTTGTGAATCCCCTGGAGAGCACACAATTGTATCTAGAAGTTGAAGACAAACACTTCTCTAGGCTCCTTGTCCCTGGACAATTAATAAACTGTAAAAATAAGTTTATAAAATACTAGCAATTTAAGTATTCTAAGCACAGACAGTGGATCGGTTCTAATAAATGCAAAGACAAATAAAACAAGAAGTCTGTTTCAAGAAATCATGAGAAAAAAAATGATCACCTGATGGAGGCAGAAATAGAAAATGGCTCTCCAGTCCCTGCTTCCTTCAGCTCCAGCCCGCAGATGTCAGCATCTCTTTGTGACTTCCTATCTGGAGAGGCAGTGTTTTTCCAAGACTACCTAGACAAAACAAGCTTTAATTCCCACAATGCTATTTATCTTAAATGGCTACTTTCCTCTCCCCGGACTGCACACAGAGCAACACAGGGTTCATGTGAAGGGAGTATTGGCACTGGAGACACTGACCAGAGGCTGAAGAGCCTTTTGGTTGTAGGGACCACTTGAGAAAGCGAGTGCATGACCCCTGCACTGTGTGGGTGCGGTCCCATCAGCTCTCCTTGTCGTGCCTGTGTAAGCAGCCTGCAGAGGACGGTGATCACTAGGCCTTCTGTACTGTGTGCCACAGCATCAGCTGTGTGCTAATCCTGTGGTCCCTATGACCTGCGCCATCCCCAGGGCTTCTATCACTTAGAGCCATAACATCCTTCACCTGTTGTACACCTTAAACACTCTGCTTCTGGTACAATATACGGCATCTCTCCTTTTATTTTTTTGTGACAAGTCAACTTGCTGTGCCTTTTAGTCCCGTTTGGTTTTCTATCACCATGAATACTAGTTTTATACTTTACAAACTAGAGCTGGTTATCATGACTTTACCTTCCCAAGCCTTGGAATGACTGAAGTGTGATGGGTATTCCTAAGTGTACATCACCCTACCTCCTGGTGAATTCATCGGGGTTTGCTAGCTTTTGTTTTTCTCCCCATATTCTGAAGTACAATTAATAATTCATGTCCATGGGAAAAAGTAAGAAAATTCATTTAAGATAAGAGAAATATGAAAAGACTGATCTTATTACTCTGAAATTATTTATTTCAGGTTATTTTAATAATATTATGTAATATTTCTTTTCTATTCTTTTATGCACATAATTAAAGCCATTTTATATTTTTTAAATTACAAAAATATGTTCATACACTGCATACTATTTAATAATCCTTTTCCCCACCCAAAAACATTCAGTAAAACATTTTATCATTCTTCCAGCCATATAATGCTGTCCCATAGAATATGCTATACTTTATTTCATCAGTCCCCAAGTCCTGAACATTTATGTTGTCATCATTGTTTTATTTTTTTTAACTTTTTTAATTTTAAAGAGGATAAAAAAAAGAAAAACAGCAAAATACCAACACAGACAAAAACCAAACAAAGCAAAATGAAGAAGAATGATACAGGGTTTCAGAACAAAATGATAGGAATTGACAGTGGTTGTTATGTTGCATATTTTTATCTTCCACAAAGTTGCTCAAATTATCAGAGGTAAGAATACAAGATTGATCAAACCATTAAAAAGAATAAAAAATAAAAATGAGGAAACGTTAGAAATGATGCATAGTTTCTAAGCAAGATGACAGGAATTCAACAATGGTTGTTATATTCCATATTGTTGTCTTCAAATTAATTGTTCAGATGACCAGATATAAGCATGCAAAATTGGTCAAAAAATTAAAGCATTAACTGTTCCTTTAAATGACTAGACATCAGTAGTACAGTTATCCCAGCTATCCTTATGTATACATATATATTTTTCCCTTCCTTCTTTCTTTTTCTCCTTTCCCTCATCCCAGAATGAAGCCACTTCTAACATATCTGTCAGTGAAAGAAATTACTTCTCATGATTCTGAAGTGCAGGGTTGTGCTTTTAAATCTTACAGAATTATTCAAAGTCCAACATTATGCGGGACCTTCTTGAAGAAGTCATGTTCTCAAGATCCTTCCTGGCCCTGAGGATGACAGGGGCCTTACTCCTTGGTCTCCTTAACAGTCAGCACACCTTTATGGTGCTCTTGCTAATGCAATAGGTAAGGACAGACATGAACTTGCCCAGGGCCACTCTGAAATGCCAAATGTAAGCTGCTTTGAGAAAGAGTTAATGATGCTGATGCACAAAGCTATGAGACTGTTTAAAACCACATTGGTGTGCACCTTTCTGTTGCTGCTGAGAGGTTATCTATTTCCTATGCTTTTTTTTTTAAGTAAAAGAATGAAAACATTAACAAATAGACAGCCACTTACAAAGTAGCACAAAAATAGTACAATCAAAACTGAATTACAGACAAGATGACAGGGAATTAACAATAGTTGTTGTATTACATATTGATAACTTCAAAGTGTATACTCAGGAAAACAAATATAGACATGCAAGACTTATCAAACAACTAATCATTAACTGTTTCGTACAATAAAGTGACAGAAAAAATAATAAATAAATAAAGCGACAGAAGTCAGTAGTACAACTATGTTAGCTATCCTGCATATACATACATGCATGTACAATTATCCCTTTCTTCCTTTTCTCTTTCCCCTCATCCCAGTTGCTCTTTACTTTTGAGCAGTTTCCTTTCATTTCACAATGTTTATCATACCTCCTAATTTATATTCACACTTTCAGGTTCTTACACTAGTGATACAATACATTGCTTACACATGCACATCTGATTTATTTCACTTATGAGTGTGGTCTCTCATTGTGACCATTTACCTAGAAAAGCTTCAAGTTTGTCTTTATTTATAGCTTGTCACCATTGTTTTAAAGAATGTACTTTAAACATTCTGACTTATCTGTAGCTAAATTTTTGCACATAATCAAATTATTTTTATAAAATAAATTATGAAGGTGTATAATTTGCCCAGTTTTTAAGATACTTAGTACACACTAACAACTTATATTCCCACTAATAGTATATGGAAATTCTAGGTTTACATTTCTTGTGCACAACGGTCCTTTCCCTGTGATTTGTAGGGACCTGTTTCTGTGAATTCTAGTTCCTTTTAGCTTTAATTCCCAAACTTATAATCTTATTCATCTCACATATGGTCCTGATACTAATATTTTTTTAGTAGCCTTTTGTCCTATAATGCTTTAGCATATGTTTTAGAGCTAGGAGATGCTGATTTATAATTAAATAGATTCATATTTTATGATTGAATTTTCTGAGTGCATATCCTGTCCCATATGTCAGAATCCCAAGAAAGTCACCAGAGAACCTTTGGAATGGCAGTTAATAGTCTAAAGAAGGATTGAATTAAGAATGTCATGTTGGTTCTAATATTCATTATACTTAGTGCCATAGCTGGTTAACTGTACTTCACCTTTTCAAAATTCCCCTTTCTCCTAAAATATTAGAAATAAATTCAGGTTCTGGTTGATTACAAAGCTGCCCACTGCAGTTGTGGGACAGCACGATACCATGATCATCTAAAATTCAAAACATGAGACTAAAGTTAGAATTCCATTTTTAGGAAATTATTTGAAAACAAGCCACATAACATGATTCTCCTGCTTCTTACAGGTTGCAGCAGCAGCATGGCCTATTACTCTCCATCCATTCTATTCACAGAACCATTGAAGCAGCCCATTAGATGGTAACAGTGACCATTTGCTGATGAGAACTCTGAAGCACAAAGAAAATATTTTAAAAATATAAATATACAATATTTCTTAAATATGTAACTTTGATGCAAACTCCATCAACCATAACCTATCCACTGCTTGGGACGAGTCTAGAGTCCAATATGGCATCTTGGCCATCCTCCGCAGAGTAATATTGTTCATAGAAAACATCAGCAATACACATTTATCATCACTGCCTGGTTGAGTATCAAACAGAAATAAAAAAAGTAGGGGGCCCTCTTGGTTTGAAGTTTTCTCATTTGCCTAGAAGAGATTTCATACCCTGCTCACCCATATTATTTTGTTTTATTTATTTTTAATCATAATCCACTTACTTTTCACTGAGGTAAATATAAAAAGTACTTTAAGTGCTTTACCTAAAAGTTAGATCTTTTTTCTCCTGTACTGGGGATTGAGTGCAAGGGCAATCTGCCATGAAGCTATATCCCAGCCCTTTTTATTTAGTTAGTTTTAAAATTTTGAGGCAGGATATTGTTAAATTATTCAGGCTGGCCTCAAATTTATGGTATTCCTGCCTCAGCCTATTGAGTAGCTGGGGTTATAGGATTCTAGTACTATGCCCAGTTTAAAAGATACTTTTAATACCATTGCTATTAACATTAAGATTTTGGCTAAGAAATATATTGTTTTAAAATATCTTTCTACAACTTTTTTCAAGAATTTAATAATTAGGTGTTTATAAAAGCAAACAAAGGCCAAATACCTACTGAGTCCTTAGAAACTTAAGAGCATTACAGATCTGTTTTAAAAATAAAATTTACCTAACGCTTTGAATTGATTTTATTTAAGACAATATTTTCTACTGGTGCAAATCTAAAAATATACAGTTTGCTCCTCCCTCCCTAAAGTATATACACACTTCAGGAAAAGAAAAGCTCATATAAATATTTTAATACTGAATTTATTGAGATACATGAAACTAATACAAGTTACCGTTGGCCTCTACAACTATAAGAGATGCTCAAAATAGTGGCCATGAGCTTCCAAATATTTATTAGCACAGCACACTGAAGTAGCCTTGGTCATGGAGATGGCTGCACACACATTTTCAATTTCTTATCTAAGGGCTGGCAGAGTAGTGGTTTTCTGTGATATGTGGTATATTCTAGGGTCCCCCACGCAAGAATAATGCCATCTGCTTAAAGAAACTTCACACTATTTTTCTGAAGTATGTTTTCATCTTTTTGGTGGACTCTACATATGAGAAGCAAATGCATATGAGTAATTAATTACTAACTTTAATTATCATTTGTACCATGGCTTTATATCATAAACTTTCTTGTTGGAGTGAATAAAAATTAATAGGTTAGGGTTTTTTCCTTTGCCCAAAGTAAATTCATAAATGAAAGTCCATACTATATAACCTTAATATTCAACACAAATTAGGCTTGGAATCCAAGATCAGGAAAGACAAGAAATTTAGTTAACACAGGAATATTCTATAATTTGGAAAATAGCCCTGAAAAATGACTAGACATATGCACATACTCCTGTACATGTACGTATTTGTACCATACATTACTACCAATAGGAAAAAGTTTGATTCAGAGTCATACAATATACAGTCTTACTGAGTTCATGAGAAAGTTCTTACTGGAGCATTGAGGCAAATGATAAAGAAGTGTGCAGAAGGAAAAAATATTACCTTTGCTTGCTGGAGGTATTTGATACTTAGCAATGAACCATAAGAAAGTACCATTGATTCAGAAATTTGAATGCTGTGTCTTCAATCAAATGCACTTCAAAGAAATTTGAACATTTAAAAAGTTTATATCATGTTAAAAGTTGTATAAAAGAAAATTCCTATGCTATTATAATTTTACAAAAGAGGAAACAGGCTAAGTATGGTTAAGCAATTTAGGAAAGCCAAATACTAGAAAGTAGTAGAGCTAGAATCCAAGTCCTAGCATGAGATTGCAAAACCAAATATTACTCAACTCAACCACAAATAGAAATCGAATATGGGGGGTGTGTGATATGATTACTATTATTTTTTAAAAATTAATATCAGAAATAGATTTATGAGAATTTATGTGTACATTGAAATATCATTGTATTAGTCAAGATCCCCAATGGTAATCAGAGTACATTTTCAAATTAGAACAACTTCAGAGAGTTTAAAAGAAGGACTATTTATGAAATTGTAGGCAGGATACTAGAGAAATTACTTAGAAAAATGTGGTATCCATCTGGGGTGAGTAACAGGAGGGGATAATTACTGGGAACCCAGAAGAGAGAGCTGTCTGGGGATAGCCTTGGCAGCCCTGCAGCATTCGTGGAAGGAAAATGCTGCATCGTTAATCCATTCTCCAGCACTTAATCTCTTACCCACCTCCCTATGGGTTGAAATCAGCCAGAGCATAAGGGAGCTCCCTGCTTTCCTCCCTGTCTAAGCTCAGAGAAGCAGTGTGTGTGTGTGTTGGGGGGGGGGGGCGTTGTTCAGGAGCATTTGATAATGTCCAACTTAGTCTTCTAGACTGAACCACTTAGTGCAGTCTGTGGGTTTGAATCTAGTCTGCAAATGGTTCAAATATGTGATGTGATAAATAAGGATCTTGCATCACAATGAAAATGAATTATGCCGCCAAGCGTACTTTAGTTCAGCTGACACTTTAGCATAGCAAAACTGACACTTTAGCAGAATGTTCTTAATGAAGGAATTGGTTGGTATACATTTTGGGGGAAGTTCCTTATGTCATTACAGATGGACCACTAGAGCAATGCTGAACTAGAATCCTGAGTCTGTAGATAATCAGAAATATGCTGTAAGTTCCCCAAAAGGACCCCCTTATCCTGGCTTTCATGTTTCTGCTTGACTATCTGCTAAACAGAAGAAAAGGAGTATTTGTGTATAACCTACTGATTGGGGCTCTGTGCTCAGGGTACTTTAGATGACACTTAATTCTTACAAGTTAGGTTATTCACCTCTCCTTTACATATAAGAAACTAGCTCAGAAATGATCAGTGATCTGCCTGTGGTCTAGCAGATAGCAAATGGTAAGAATAACAAGCAAATGTAGATATGATACCGAAGTACATGTCCTTTGCTATATCTGTGCTTCTTGAGGACTGCAAAATCATATGACATTAACACCTAGGAATCAACTAGGCTTATAAATGGATTACCTTACCTGGAGACCCATGACTATGTTCTATGTTGTTGGTAACCACCAAGTCACGATTCTGGCAGCAGATGCACCCCAATTCCCCAAAACACATAGCTACCATTTCTGGCTGCCATGTTATTCCACATTACAAGGCCTTTTTAAGCATGAGTAGGCAGATCATAGGTGAAGCCAGCTTGAGTCTAAGTGTCTCATGTCTGTTTCCATCTCTTTAAACCTGGACATCAGGAAGAAGATGGAGAGAAAGAATTCATGAGAATGCATTTCCTTAGAAATGTTACTAACTGGCTGGGCAAAATAAGAGAGGGAAACACTAAGTAAAGGCATCTTCCTTCCTTACCTCATTAAAAATTAAAAGCACTCTTGGTTTAAGTAGCGCAAATTAGTAACTTGGTGCTATACAATCAACTTATATAAATATAATATTGAAAGGAAAGCTAAATTAATCACTGCGCGAAGCTTGTTTTTGACCTCATTACCTCACCTTTTACTCAGGTCCTTCCTGTGTGCTAGGATGCACTTTCTGCTCTTCTTTGCTGAGCTAACAGATGATCATAGACCAGAATTGGAAAAGTCATGCATACATGTGAGTCTTCATTCAATGTAGGCAATCAAGAGCCCAGTTTCACTCTCCAAGTTTCACCAGAATGAGCCTGCATGTGACAATGGCAGTCCTAGATGGTGGTAGGACAGAGGTAGACACAATCTCCGTGTGTAGGACTGCACAATCTTGGGTGTGAGGATGGACCCAGGGCAATATAATTATTTAAAAAATCATTCCTGAAATCTAATGGCAAAGTCCGTTTGCTTGGGTTCAAATCTTATCTTTACCCCTTACCTTGGGGAGTTACTTAATTACTATGTGCTTGAGAGCCCACATCTGTAAAAGATCTCAGATATATAATCTCAACTCCTGTGCTAAGGAGCAGACCTGAATATAAAAAAAAAGGTATATAAAAGCAAAGTAGGAGAGTTCAGAGCAGCCTCCCAGCAATGTGACCCTGATGCCCTTCATGGCTACTCACTGGAGGATGAGGTCACACTGCATCCCAATTAGCTAATTAGAAATAATGAAGGGCCTTTGGACAGAGAAGGAGTTGGGATCGGGGAAGCTGGGAAGCCAGGTCTCAGTGGCCCAGCCCTTCTCTGTGGACCTGTCTTTTGGCGGGTGAGTCCTGTACCTGCACTCCTCCCTGCACCTTTGGGAGAGAGAAGGAGCTATCTCTGGGGAAGCAGTGCCCCCATCTTGGGATGTTTGTTATTCCAAGTAAACTAGGGTCCCTAGAGTCCTGTGGTGAGCTCCCTGGGTAGCTTGTAGCTCACCTCTTTTCATCTGACATGCAAAATGACAAGACATAGGAGCAAAATGCAGGCTCAGAACTCAAATCCACCCAGAACAAGTCCAGGAGACACTGACATAGGAGAACTTGGAAGCCACATACCTGAAATCTCTGAAATGATCTCATCTGAAGTAAAGAAACAACTCCATCAGGCCACAGAAGAGATCAGATCAGAAATAATCTCTCAGGAAATAATGAAATGACAATAATAATGAAAGAAATGCTCTACACATCTAGAGAAGAAACAGATAAAAAAAAATAGAGGAACATAGGTCCCAGATGGAAATGTTACATGAGCAATTTAGAAATGAATTAAAATGCATGAAACAGACTCAAAGAGATTTCTAGGAAATCAAAACTTCCATTGAAAGCTTTCAAAACTGCTTGAATGAAGCCAAAGATAGAATTTCAGATCTTCAAAACAGCATGGCAGCTAGTGATCATGAAAGGAAAGATCTCTTAAAATCATCAAGGATCCAGGAAAAATCAACCAACAGCTGCAAGACAAGGCAAAAAGAAATGATGTCTGAGTAATAGGAGTCAATGAAACAGCAGGAGGCAACACAAAGAACATAAAAAAAATTTGCAGAAATAGTAGCTGAAAATTTCCCAAGCATGGAAACAGAACCTGAGATACAGTTAAATGAAGCCTAAAGAACTCTAACTAGACATAACCAAAATAAAACCACACCCAGACATATAATAATCAAGATTGGAGATATCCAGCAAAAGAACAGAATATTAAAAGCTGCTAGAGAAAAGAAACAGATCAGTTATAAAGGAAAGCCCGTCAGAATCACAGCAGACTTTTTAACACAAACCATGCAATCAAGAAGAGCTTTGACTGATGTATTACAGGTTCTGAAACAAAACAGCTTCCAACCCAGATTGATATATCCTGCAAAACTATCATTAAAATTCAATAGAGAAGTAAAATATTTCCACAACAAAGAACAACTGAAGAACTTCATGAGTGTCAAACCAACCTTACAAACAGTACTAAAAGATATTCTAGACAGAGAAAAAAGAGACCACCATCTCAAGAACAATAGAGAGGAACCTTCAAGCAAAGCAAGCAAGTAAATAGATGGCAAAAATAGGAAACCATCAGCAAGTAAATAGCATGATAATGACAAGCCGACATATATCAGTTATAACCATCGATGTAAATGGCCTAAAATCACGAGTCAAAAGAAACAGACTAGCAGAATGGATTAAGAAACAAAATCCTATAATATGCTGTATACACGAAACACACTTTATTCAAAAGGAGATCCATACACTGAAGGTCAAAAGTTGGAAAACAATTCTCCATGCAACAGGTTCCCAGAAATAAGCAGGGGTAGCTGTTATGTTTGTAGACAATGTAAACTTCAAACTGAAAACAATCAAAAGAGACAAAGAAGGCCACTACATGCTAGTTAGGGGAAAGCTGCAAGAAGAAGAGATAACAATCCTAAACATGTGTGCATCAAATACTGGAGCACCGAACTATATAAGTCATATCTTAACAGACATGAAAAACCAAATAATCAATAGCACTATTGTAATAGGGGACATAAACACCCCTTTGACACAAAATTACAGATAAATGGGACAAAAACTCAACCAAGAAATAACAGACCTGAACCAAATCTCTGAACAAATGGACTTAGTAGATGTATACAGAGTGTTCCACCCCACAACATCAGAATACACATTTTTCTCAGCTGCACATGGGACTTTCTCTAAAATAGACCACATTCCAGCCTACAGTGCATACCTACCTAAATGCAAAAGAATTGAAATTATCCCATGCATATTATCTGACCACAGTGCAATGAAATTGGAAATTAATGACAAAAGGCACTCCAAAAACTTTATAAACACCTGGAAATTAAACAACAACCTCCTTAACAACCAGTGGGTCACAGAAGAAATTAAAGAGGAAATTAAAAAATATCTAGAAACAAACAAAAATGCAAATACAACCTACCAGAATCTGTGGGATGCAATGAAAGCAGTTCTCAGAGAAATTTATAGTGCTGAACTGACACATAAGGGAAACAGAGAGAGAACAAATAAATAACCTAATGCTACACCTCAAACTTTTAGAAAAAGAAGAATAAGCCCAAACGAGAGGAGATTATAAAGATCAGGGAAGAAATTAATGCAATTGAGATGAAGAAAACTCTTCAAAAAATGTGAAGAGTTGGTTCTTTGAAAGAATAAATAAAATTGATAAACCCCTAGCCAACCTTATCAAAAAAAGAAAGGAAAAAACTCAAATTCATGCAATTAGGAATGAAAAGGAGGAAATCACTCCAGATCCTACAGGAATTCAAAGGATCATTAATACCTACTTTGAAAATCTTACTCCCATAGGATAGAAAACTTAGAAGAAGTGGACAGATTCCTAAATATGTATGAATTAGCAAAGTTGAATCAGGAAGATACAAAATCCTGAATAACACAATATCAATTAATGAGATTGAAAATGTAATTAAAAACTTACCGACAAAGAAAAGCCTGATGGATTCACAGCAGAATTCTATAAAATATTCAGAGAACATTTAATACCAACACTTCTCAAACTTTTCAGTGAAATTGAAAAGAAAGCAATTCTCCCTAACTCATTTCTGGGGGCAAGTATTATACTGATACCAAAACCTGAGAAAGACCCAACCAAGGAAAAGAACTATAGGCCAATCTTCCTAATGAACATAGATGCAAAGATACTCAATAAAATACTAGGAAGTAGACTACAGCAAATCATAAATAAAATTATACATCATGATCAGGTTGGATTCATTCCAGGAATGTAGGGATGGTTGAATGTTTGCAAATGTAATACACCATATCAATAGAGCCTAAGACAAAACCACATGATCATCTCAATAGATGCGAAAAAAGTTTTTGACAAAGTCCAACATGCATTCATGTTAAAAACCCTGAGAAAATAGGGATAGCCTTTACCTCACCCTGATCAAAGCCATCTATGACAAACCAACAGCCAGCATCATACTAAATGGACAAAAGCTAAAAGCTTTGCCTTTAAAGTCAGGAACAAGACAAGGATGTCCACTCTCACCACTGCTGTTCAACATAGTTCTGGAAGCATTAGCTAGAACAATTAGATGAGAGAGAAATAAAAGGAATAAGAATGGGAAAGGAAGAAGTAAAACTATCACTATTTGCAGATCACATAATACTTCACATGGAAGACCCTAAACACTCCATAAGAAGACTGCTTCAATTAATAGACAAATTCAGCAGAGTAGCTGGATACAAAGTCAACACCCCAAAATCAATAGCATTCCTATGCACAAACAAACAGACTGAGAGAGAAATGAAGGAAACCATACCTTTTACAACAGCATCCAAGAAATTGAAATACTTAGGAATTAATCTAACAAAAGAAGTAAAAGATCTATTCAATGAAGACTAGAGTACTCTGAAAAAAGAGCTTGAAACAGATTTCAGTAAATGGAAAAATATTCCTTGCTCATGGATAGGAAGAACCAACATTGTGAAAATGGCCACACTAGCAAAATTGTTGTACAGATTCAATGCAATTCCCTTTAAACTACCGTTAGCATACCTCACAGATCTAGAGAAAACATACCTTCAATTCATTTGGAACCAAAAGAAACCCAGAACAGCAAAAGCAATCCTGGGCAACAAAGACAAGTCAGGAGGAATCACAATCCCTGACCCGAAATTATACAACAAAGCTACAATAATAAAATCAACAGGGTACTGGCTAATAAATAGACCTCAGCATCAATGGAACAGACTGGAAGATGCAGCCACAAGCACAAATACACTCAGCCACCTAATATTTGACAGAGGAGCCAAACAAACTCACTGGAAGAAAGACAGCCTCTTTAATTAATGGTGCTGGGAAAATTGGCTTGCCACTTGCCGAAGATTTAGAATAGACCCAAGTCTATCACTATGCACCAAACGCAAGTCAAAATGGATCACAGTGTCATGGTTGATACATTGTGTCAACTTTGAGAGTCCAGGTTTGGCTGAGTGACTCAGCAAGAAGCCAGGGTGCTTACTTTGTATATATCCTGAGCCTGTGAAAGAGGAGAGCATGGAGAATATGGGAGTGCTACAGGGCCCCTGGGTGGGGGTAGCCTGTTTACAATGTAAGGGAGGAAAACAGGCTGCCTGCCAGCCATTCTTCCCTTTTGCTGGTTGTTTTTGCTGTGCTGTGCTGCCATGAACATTTGCCCTCTACCACGTGCCACTCTGCGTCAGAATCAGCCAAATATGGACTGAAACTACCACAAACTGTAAAGTAAATAAACCTTTCCTTCCTTCATTTTGGGTGTTCGATATTTTCTCTCAGCAATGAGAAAAAAGTAACCAAGGCACACAGATCTCAATATTAAAACAGAAACACTAAATCTATTGGAAGAGAAAGTAGGTAAAAATCTTGAAGACATAGGAGTAGGCAGAGAGTTCATGAACAAAAATCAAACCACAAGGGAAACACTTCAAAGAATCAACAACTGAGATCTCATCTTACTGAAGAGTTTTTGCACATTTAAGACATCACCAGAAGAGTAAAACGAAAATCCACAAATTGGGAAAAAATCCTAGTTGGCTGTCCCTCAGACAAAGGTCTTCTATCTAGAACATATAAAGAATTAAAAAACATGAACCTCCCCAAATTCAAAGACCCAATCCTAAAATGGGCACCTGAGATGAATACACACTTCTCAGATAAAGAAATACAGATGGAAATAAATATATGAGAAAATGCTCAACATCATTAGTCATTCGAGAAATGTGAATGAAAACAGCATTGAGATTTCATTTCACCCCAGTAAGAATGGCTATCATTAAGAAATGAACCAATAATAGATGCTGGCGAGGCTGTGGAGAAATAGGAACTCTTCTCCACTGGTGGTGGAAATGCAGGCTGATGAAACCACTGTGGAAATCAGTTTGTAGATTCCTCAGCAAACTTGGCTTAGAGGTCCCATTCAACCCAGCTATTCCCCTTCTGGCTATTTTCCCAGAAGATCTGAAAACATCGTATCACAACAATATATGAGTGCCCATGTTTATAGCAGCACAAGTAATAGGTAAATCGTGGAAGCAACCCAAATTGCATTTTTATATAATGGAATATTACTCAGCTGTAAAGAAAGACAATCTTGAGGCTTTTATATGTAAATGGTCACGACTAGAGACCATGCCCATAAGTGGAATAAATCAGAGGTGCATGCGTAAGCAGCATATTGTATCACTGGTGTAGGAACCTGAAAGTGTGAATATAAATTAAGAGGTATGATAAACAGTGTGACATGAAAGGAAACTGCTCAAAAGCAGGGAGCAGCTGGAATGGGGAGAGGGAGGAAAGGAAGAAGGGGATAATTATGTATGTATATATGTATGTGCAGGATGTCTAACATAGTTGTACTACTGATTTATGTCACTATTGTAAGGAACAGCTAATGATTAGTTGTTTGATCAGTCTTACATGTCTACATTTGTTTTTCTGAGTATACACTTCAAAGTTATCAATATGTAATACAACATTGTTAATTCCCTGTCACCTTATCTGTAATTCAGTTTTCATTATACTATTCTGGGGCTACTTTGTAATTGGCTGTCTGTTAATATGTTTTGTTCTTTCACTTTGTAAAATGAAAAAGAAAAAAAGAAAGTAGTTTTATGGAAGGTCATTCTGTTTAAGTTATGAGAATTATGCAATGTGATAGTGGAACATCAGAGAAAGAATGTCTGCCACTGTCTTGAGGCCTACCAAAGTCTTCCCAAGGAGGCAGCCCTGGAACCAGACCTTGGAGGACTATCTGGTAGAGGATCCGCGACTCCAGGGCCTCCTTGCTGCCAGGCCTATGCACTTCATCTTTGCAAGGAATGCCTTCTCATGAGGCAGAGAGGACCTGGGGCTCCAACCTGTATGAATTGCACTCAACATATTAAATAGTAGTAATAACTTCTGGAGCCCAGTTGTGTGCCACAATGGCCTACCAAGGATGGGTGTAGAGACAGTAACTGAGCCAAGTCTGTTGTGGGCAACTAAGTAGAAGTTAAATGGCTTTGGAGAGAGAAAGTAGCCCTCCATGTCCCTTTGCTACACCACCGGTGGTGGGATCTCCATGGCTCACTGTATGGATGAACCTGGCTAGCCAAACTACAGTATTTCATTTCTTTGGTCCTTGGTTTCACACCAAGTAACCTCACTGAGTTACTTCAAATCTTCTGTGACTGAGAGTGGATAATGCCTGTTAGGTAGCAAAATATTCTTATTATTCCCTGTGTTAATTGAATCCTCACAGCAACCCTTGAGGTAAGTGATAACAGCATCTTCCTGGAAAAAGCAGGAAGTTGCAGCACCAAGACTTTGACAAGTTTGTCTAAAATTAATATATGGTGAGAGGTGGGATGAGGGTTTAAACCCTGGGGATCTGCTGCAGACCTGCCCTCCACATCTCTCCCCACCCTGTGCTTTGGAGGGCATCAAGAAGTGGAGGACCTGCCACACACTACAAATAAAGCACCCCTTACCTGGTAATGTTCAGTGTCCAAAGATAGCAATGAGGAAGAAATTCTTTCTTTTTGCTGCTTGAGAAAGGTAGGGCCAAGCATTTAGCTGTGGTGACACCTCAAGAGGTGGGCAGAGTGGCATGCAGAGGGACTCATAGCCCCAGGTGTGGTGGCCATGTTGCTGTTCACACTCATCTTGGCAGTTTCACTCAGAACAAACAGGTTGTATATCATGCATATTCTCCTGCCACACCAAGTTTAGGGAAGTTTATAATAAATAACTAAGCATGCTGACAGAATAAAACCCACAAGTTAGAAACTATGTAGAAAGAAGAAAACACACTTCTGGGAAGAGAGTCTTCAGATCCCTTTAAATGCCAAGCAGGACATGTAAATAAAGCATGGAGAGATGCTGTAGGGACAAGTTGTGGTACTGTACTAGGTTGGAAAAAAAATACTATTATTAGTACTCAAACTATGATCATAGGACATTGAGCCTCAGATTACTCTCACCCTGGATTGGTGAGTTCCAGAAAAACATCTATGGGTCTGAGCTGGCCATAGCTCTCTGACTTTGGTGGAGCCCCAGGTAGCCAAGGCAACACGAAGAACCAGGTGAAGTCATGTTGTCCACAGTCCAGGAAGTACACCACCTTTTTCAGTGGGCTGCCTTTTTCCTGGTTTCAAATTCTAAAAATCATCACTTCTTTAAAACTAACCTATAAAATCTTCCTTGGAACTTCTATAGAAGTAGAAGAATGTGTCATATATATCCTCGTTAAGAGCCGAGAGCATAGCATCAAAACTTGGCTTCAGGTCAAGGACACCCTGGGCTTAAGTTTCCAGAAATGTCTCTTGGCCTGTGGGTAGAACTGACAGTGCTGCTTGAGTAGACAGATAGTGTAGTTCTTCTCCTCTCTTCCCTGATTATTCCTTCCCTCACCTAGCTTTGCAAATAAAGCTACATCACTGACCAGAGAGCATTTCAGAAGACCTCTGTACTAAAACTTTTTACTAGCCTGGCCTCAGAGAAATGTTAAAATTAAGCACCCATCAATCTAGAAGGGCAACAGATGTTGAAGCATATCAAATGTCAGTAAACAGTGATCCCACAGAGACAGGCCACTGAACTGGGCGTCATCCAAGCAAAAATACCCTACTGCCTTCAGGCAGGAACACTGTGGATTTCTTAAACTGCATTAAATTGATGCATTTCTTTTCTTTTTTTGTGGTACTGGGGATCGAGCTCAGGACCCTGCGCTTGCCAGGCAAGCGCTTATTCCACTGAGCTGTATCCCCAGCCCCGATGCATTTATTTTCATTTTGATGAATTCTCCGTCATAAAATATTTCCACTTAGAAATAGTCTCCTATATTCAGTATTTTAATCTCTGTTTTTCTAAAGGCCAAATTGAATGCTTGCAGAATATTCTAGGCTTTCATCTCTGGAAATACAGGTCTTTAAAATACCTTCCCAGTAATTTTAGAGAGTTTCATGTTCCATTTGTATAGTACTTCCTTACAAGTAGTAGTATTCTTCATAATTATAAATAAGGAACAGGACCATATAAAAGAGTGCAGACACTGATACCACATGGAGTTCAAATTGTGTAATTGTCAGTCTCTTCATCCCTCTAAACCACTTTCCTCATTTGTAAAAACAATACCAGGAAGATTGTCTACCTACCTTATGTAATTGTTGTGAAGATTAACTGAGATAATATGTATAAAGTATTTGGCATAGTTACTGGTATACATAGTTTTTCAGTGAGAGGGATATGAAATGATGGAAGTGGTTATTATTACCTACCAAACATACAGTGCACTAGTGCTTCATGTATGTTATTGGAAGATGGTGGAAGATGATTGGATTGGTCCTTGGCCTGACTGCTCTTGGAGACCTCATTCTCTCCTTCCCTCTCTTTGCTCTTGTGTGTGCTACATTGCTTGGGCTTCCCTTCAGCCTCTCACTAAATATGGCCAATGAGAGAGAACTGCTGGAAGAGGACATGAGAAGCCAGGTCGGGCTGGGGATATAGCTCAGTGGAATAAGCGCCTGCCTAGGAAGCGCAGAGTCCTGAGTTCGATCCCCAGTACCGCCAAAAAAAAAAAAAAACAACAAAAACAAACAAACAAACAAAAAACAAATTAGACCCTTTTGGGCTGGGGATATAGCTCAGTGGAATAAGCGCTTGCCTAGCAAGCGCAGGGTCCTGAGTTCGATCCCCAGCACTGCAAAAAAAAAAAGAGAAGCCAGGTCACTTCTCCCCTTTGTGACAGCAGCACCTGCATCTTCTGTGTGATTCCAGCTCCTAAACCATCTCTCATGTCTCAATTCTGGCTAATCATAAACCAGTCCTCCTAGGTTTCATTTCTAGCCAGACTTCTAACTCTGGTCCTACCACTGCCTTCTGTCATCCTTGACTCCTGAGAGAAAAAAAATGTTCTATCCTTTCTGATGTTTGAGTCACTTCAACATCACCTGTTGGGGCTCTAGGCTTTTTCTATCGTTTTTTAAACCAATTTCTTATATTAAATTCTTTCTGTTGAAAGACCAGAAGTAGTTCCAGTTATCCAGATTAGACTAATTTAGTTGCTTTTAAGCATTAAGAGAAATCAGTCCTTCAGGTGATTCACCTTTCTCCCTCTGGACCTGTCAGAATGAGCTGGGCCAGCTGGACAGAAAGTAGGTGGTTATCATGGAGATCACAAAGCAGTTTTAAGGAGCTGACAGTTGTGTGAAAGAAGCCTGAACCAGAGAGAGCTGTTAAATAATCTGCTCTTTGGTCTTAGCTGAAGTGGAAAAGAGAAATGAGCTTTGTCTAAGAAGGTGGGGCTCAGGATGGGTTGAGGGAAGTTCTGACAGTAGATCAGCAGGGAGGCAGTGGGAGAGGGGCTTCTCACATCGAGGTGCTGGTTAGAGTGGAGGGATGGACACCGATGGGGAACTCAGTTCCCAGAAATGTCTCAGGCCAGGAGTGACAGGACAGAAAACAGTTTGTGAGGACCTTGTTCATTAGGATTGGGGGCTATTATCCCCACACAGATGCATTAGGAATTGGAGCAGGAATCCAGGAAATCCTTTGTGCAGCATCCCCTTAGCCTTTAACTGTATTATGAAAAAAGATAGATGGTGGGCTACTTGTCTTGTTTTCTTTTAAAGTGAACAACATGAAGTTGCTTTCTGCTAAAGAAAAGTAGCACATAAATTAATTCAGCCTGTGACTAAAAACAAAAATGTATTCCTTATCTCTAGCAATTTTGAAGAGACACTGCAATAGAAGGAAACACTCCTTAAATGCCCTTAAAAAGCCAGACTAGTTCACTAGAGCACATTTGTGTAGCAAGTGTTGTAGAAAACCACACTAGAGTTTCTGCACAGAGAAGGTCTGAGACAACCCTGAGGGCAGGCAGAGCCTACCCTTCCCTCCATGTTCCTCCTGGTCAGCTAGGGACAGTACGAAATGATCTCACTTCTCCAGCCCAAAAAAGAGAGAGAGATAGAGAGAGAGAGAAAGAGAAAGAGAGAGAGAAAGACAGAGACAGAGACAGAGAGAAGGGAAGGAAGGAAGGAAGGAAGGAAGGAAGGAAGGAAGGAAGGAAGGAAGGAAGGAAGGAAGAACTTAGGCTCTAAAGGCAAGGGAAGTGGGGGTTTTACTCCAAACTCTTGCGAGAGTGGGGCCCACACAGACACAAGCACACTCCAGTTGGGAAGCTGTGTGTGTTTTCATTCCTAACTTGCAGGAGTCCCTCCCCCATCTTCTGGGTTCTGGGTTTATCCTGAGTGAGCTGTTTCATCTCATACTAGTTGCCTCCCTTTCCCTTCTTATCCCTGTCTCCCTCTGTATTTCTCTCTGTAGTTATTTTTAGCCAGTTGCCTTCCAGGATTTAAAAAGATCTGTATCTCTGGAGTGAGTCTTTGTACAGCCTCTGTGTCCTTGTCTGCTAGTTGACCAAGCTAAGAATAAGGTCTTATGAGAGTTTTTAATGAATTATGGACCAGTTAAAAAGCATTTTCACCTCTTACAGGCAGAGCTGATGGCAGGAAATTCTTCCCAGTGTGGCTGTATCAATTTCATCTGCCAGCATCTCTGAGGAGGCAGGACCTCAACAAACCAGACTATCCGGGTAATTGGATCACAGCAGTTGTCCTCATTGTGGTATGCGAACCACTGCAAATGCCAAAAGGAGGAACTTGTAGACAACCCTAAGTTACAGAATTAAGCAAATATTTCAACTATTAGGAAATAGAGGGCTTTTCCCAAAAATGTGAGTTTCCAGCCCTATCGTAATGTGGTAGAGAGCTGGAACCCCTACCTTCAAGCGGCTCCTAAAACTGACAGCGCAGCAAATTGATTTAGTGTGCACCACCTGCCGTTTAAGCCTTCTTGATTATTAACTCACTGAATCCTCATAGTCATTCCACTGGGTTGAGGCTTGGTTGCTAATTTTCAAGCAAAGTCTGAATGGCTGAGAAGGATGGTCCCTTTTGCAAGGCTTAGTAAGAGAGCAGTTCAAATGTGAGCCTAGATGTTCTGACGCATGGTCGGCTTCCAGTGGGGGCTGCTACCCATCTCTGTAATTTCCATGAATAACACATTTGTACTGGTCTTAGATGTTTTAAAGTGTGCTGACCCTGCTTTGGTGTGTGCTTCTAGTCTACTCATTGTGTATGCCTTACCAAACTGGAGGTAAAGCTATAGATATGTGTAGTCTCCTTGGAGCAACCTAAGAAGAAAGCCACTTGAGGCAATGGTATTAACGCTGAATCTAGATGTGAAGTCTTCAGCAGGAAAAACTCTGATCTGCTTCTCTAGAAACAGCTTTTCCTGTTTACACCAGCAATAGCTATAAGTAGCTCCTTGTAAATCTCATTCTAATTTTTTATAGCTAAGCTTCCATTTTTAGAGCCTCACAACTCACTGTGTGACTTGGCACAAGAGATCTACCTCTATGGATCTCAATTTTCCTCATGTTTAAACTGTAAAGATTAAGTTCTAGTTTGTTTTTTTTTTTTTTCTTTTAAAGTTAAGCAATGGAACTGCTGGGGGAAACTAGACAGAAGGTTTGTGCTGTCTCCTGCTCACCCATGACTCCCTGTTTCCCCACTGTAGGGCAGCCTTCAGGGACTTCTGCTAGACATGAATATTAGGCTAGGTTGTTTCCAAGAAAATAACCCAAAATATATCCAAATAATTAATTATGATGCTACAATACACTAATAAGATAGCTTCAAATAGCTTAGCCACTGAGAAAAGTGGATTGGAGGGGTCTCCTCACAGGGTCCTGTGTCCTTGGTGTAGCCCGACCATATTGGCCAGATCATGGATGGGGCTGGAATAGCTAATACATGGAGCCTCACCTTTCTTACTGAGAACAGACTGCATGCTGCAGCCCTGGTGAATTAGAAATTCAGTCCTTTGACTTTGGAGATTGATATTCTGTTTGGGGAGCTGACCAGCAGAGGGGTTAGGCTGTTCTGAAAGGAGTAAATGAAGACCTTCAGGAAAGGTCTCTCTCTCTCTGTCTCTCTCTTTTTCTCTCTGTCTCTCCCCCTCTTTCTTTCTCTTCCCTTTCCTCCTTTCTTCTACCCTTTCATTCTTTCTCCCTTTCTCTTAAACTCTGTTTCAGAGGGAACTTCTGATGACCTCAGGTACTTAACACCCCTGTCTGAATCTGCTGTACCACGTACATATTAGCTATCCATACCACTTTCCTTTTTATTCTTTTGTGCTGGAAGATTACTGAAGGTTTAATTCTATTTATGTCATGGGATTTATTTTCTAAAAACCCTCTTGAAATTGAGGATGAATATCCTATTTCCTTTATTTTGGGAATTTTCACAGACCCCTGGGTAGATACCACAAGAGCAAGACTCTTACTGGCACTATAGTTCCATATCTCCAATGCCTGACACAGCCTCACACAGAGAAACTGGTTGCCAAATCTTTGCACATTGGTTCAGCAAATACCCCTGTGTATAGTGAAATGGAAAATAACCTGTCCTTAACCTGTCTATGGTGAGGGAAAGAGACAGTTAAATGCATTATGTATCTGTGGGTAAGTGCTCTGAAGAAAAAGAATATGTTCAATGGAAAAACAAATTCAAATGATTAGTAGATGCATGAAAGTAAATGACCTCAACTCCCATCTCTAAAACTGTCTGATCCTGTCTCCTAAGTGATAATCATTGCCATTATTTTAATTATCACACTACGATCATTTCTTATACACCTAAGCCCTATTTTAGCATCTTTGTATTGCTGATGAAATTAACAACATAACCCTAACAGACCTTCTTATCCCTTATTTTAGATGAAATAAAATAAGGCCCAGAGAACATAATTAAATTGTTCATGATCAGCAAGCTAATAAGTAGCATAGATGAAACTCGATCCAGAATTGGTCTGACAGCATTTTGTTCTCAGAAAAAGGAAAAGAAAACCTCAGTAACTCCCAAAACTATCACCAGGTGTCCATCAGGGGTCCAACTTGAGAAGCACCAAATCAGATTACATGGTAAAATGTCCAGTGTATTAGGTTAAAGGATAAGAAAAGAGGGGGAAAAACTTTGCTGGAGGGTAGGAGGGAAAAAAAGAACAATATTCTTGAATTGTCCATCTTATCAGCCTAACAATAACAAGCCATCACCATGGCAACAAAGTCTAATTAATGGCAGATGTTGAGTCATTTTAAAAGGCACCCCAACTGTGTGCCAAGCGGATGCTGTAAACCTCTCTGCTTTGCTACAGCTTGGTTAATCATGCTATCGTCATATTGGAGAAACCTGTGTTTTGAGGGTGGAACAAACTCTGGGCTTGGCATCAGTCTGAGCCCCGTATCTTCCCTTTCTCAGCACTGTTTTCCTGAGTAAGGCAGCTCACTGAAAGTGGGAGTTAGTTATCATACTTTTATCCTCATTACTATACTAGCTTTGTGAGAGTCAATTTCAAAATCTGTACAATGATAAATAATATTTGTGTATGCATTATGAAGAGGTTTAAATAGAATGAAGGATATGGAAGTGCTTAGTAAACTATCAGCTCACAAATGTGAAATATTTCTAATAGCAAGAGACAGACTGATGTGGTAGAAAAGGCTTTCACTAGAAGCAGATAGGCCCATTCTCAGACTGCTTCACCTGAGCAAGTCACTTCGAGATCTCCTAACCAGTAGTATTTCTTAGTATCAGTGTGTAAAATACTTCACCTGTCTTATAAAACTTGAGTCCTAAGCTCTCTGTATTTGCCCTCTGTAAAACAGTAATGACAGAGCATTGCAAATGCGCCCTACTTGTGAGTAGTGGTAGTGTCATCAGCGATGGAGGAGAAGAAGAGCACCTGCGATGATACAGTGCACAGAACTGTGAAAGCTCCTGCGGTACAAATCAGCACAGTCATCAAAGTCCTGTTGGTCAGCTCATTCATGGGTCTGTGCTTTCCTCAAAGCTTTTTCTGTTTCCATTTCTTTTATGGCAAGTCCACCGCAGTCTGTATGCCTCCTTCCCCTGACACCTGGCCATGCAGATTTAACTGAGGAAAGAGACCTAGGACAAAAAATTGATAGAAACTATAAGGAACATTTCATCACAAACCAATTCTCTACAGACCAGAATTCCCAAACAATGTGCTCTCGTGTATTAAAAGGTATTCCTGGAAAGAATTAATTTGGAAAATGCCATGTCCAAATTAACTAGACATCTTTATAACAAGATTTTAAAAATTTTCACATGTAAATACACATTGTGAATCTCCTGGCTTGAGTAAGCATACACAATATAGTGTTTCCCAAATTTACTTGTCCAGACAATTAGTTTTTCAAGGTATATGTCTTACTTTGCTAAAATTTTGAAGACCAAACATTGGAAAAATGCTGCTGTAAACCCATGGTCAAGACTATTAAGCATTAAGAGCAGACTACAAAACAAGTCTGAAAACTCCTACTAACCCTTTCATGCAGTCATGTGTGTATTGAAAAAGAGCCAGGTCTGTATGCAGAGAAGACTAATGGGTGCGGTCTCTCCTTGGAGTGCCTAGGACCTGGGGGAGGCAGAAGAATTTTAATATAGGTGGAGAACACAGATGCAATGGTGTGAGGGATAGAGGCTTCTTATCCAGCCTACTGGAGGCTTCTTATCCAGCCTTCTGGAGCAGTAACTTAGAAGGAAAGTTACTTCTAAGCTGAGACTCAAAGGTAGAGAGAGGTATAGCTATGTGACGCATAGGAGTTATAGCTCACTTTGCCATGCATGACCATACTTCATCCTCATGGCAAACTTTCCCTGGTAGTGTACATTTCAACAGGTTAGGTGCCATGATAGGCATTTTACAAATTTATTGCAATTAATCTTCAGAACAGTGTGTAGTACACTTAGTTCGTAAGTGAAAGTGTGAGGCCCAGTGAAGTGGCTTTCTCAAAGTAATTAGTGCAAAACCAGGACTTCAACTCAGATATACTGATTCAAAAGCCTTCTCTCATTACAGTGTGGTCCACAGTGCTGTGCCAGGTAGACCATGGGGCCTGGTCAGTAACAGTTTTCATTAGACTGAGAAATGTGGAAATAGGCCAAATGTTATAAATTCTCCCAAAAGATTTTTTCTTAAAAAATTTATGTCATGCCAAAGAAATCTCTTTCCCATTTGTTTAATTTGGAAGTCCCATGTTATTGTGTTGTTTTGTTTTTATTCTTTGTCAGAGAATACTTTATTGAGTTGGCAAAATAAAAACTTGCTACTCTGCCAGCCTCCAAAGTCATTTTGAGTTTTACCATTCATGAAATCTAAAAGTTTTGGAAATACTGTGTATGTGATTGTATAGAACATACCCACTCTAAGAATAAGGCAAATGTGAACCAGCACATGGCTTGAGTTCTTTTCATTCACACTTGGGCAAATTAATCAGCTCCATGAGCACCAGTGCCAGCAGCTGTAATGGGAGATAGAGGAAAATAATCTGGCACCTCCCAAAATGCACACACATACACATGGATATGCATACACACATACACATATAATACACCACAGAGGGCTCTTGGGTGTATGGACATTATTTTTCTAATAGTTAAAAATCAATTTTAATCTGTATCAGGAAAATGTATAATTGACACCAAACCTGAGTTTTTATGGTATTTTTTGCTTTACAACGATACTTTTTTGGTCTTTTTGAGGCAAGATTATTGCTTTGTAGTTCAGGCTGGCTTTGAACTCACTTTATAGCACCAGCTGGCCTTGATCTCCCAGTGCTCTTTCCATCTCAGCCTCCCTCATGCTGGGATTACAGGCACGCACCCCCACACCCAGCCTTGAGAAAGACAATTTGTAGACTTTTAATTAGTTATAAATATTGTAAGTAGTACCCGGGCGTAGAAACAATTGTGAAGATGGTAAAGTTTGTGAAATAACAAAATAATATGTATGAAAGTACCTGCTGCACAGAAGGCTCAATAAATGTCCCCTCCTCCCCAGAAGCACATGGCAAGCAGCTCTCAGCACCCAGGACTCACCCTTATACCAGACCTGGTCTGGTGTGTCTTCTGGGACAGCTTTCCTTGGCTGCTTCTGTCTGCTGACCTCACACTGAACCTTTCCCCACTATCTTCCCAATAGGAGAAATAGAACAAGTACAGAGGGGACCATAGGCTCACAAAATACTCTGCTGAGTGTCAGCAATAATCAGCTGCTCACCTAAAAGAGTGGGCAGTGTTCATATTTGGAGAAGTAGGAATCAGGATCTGAGAATTAGGAGAGCTGTGGGAGACCATCACATAGATGAGCAAGTATTGGTCAAACAATTCAGCAGTGAGAATTCTTGTAAAATATGCAGATATACAACTATACAAATATTTTTAGCCAAACCTGTTTCCTCCAGACTTCCTGCTTTCCAGAAAAGTAGCAAGGAAGTACCACAAAAGGACATACACTTCAAAAAATCTAGAACTTTGGAAGGCTGGGCTTCATATTGTGTCAAGACAGGGACATCATGAGTGACCACTGCAGGAAGCATTCCTGGTTGAATATCCTGTTTGTTTGCATTATGGTAAAGTGCAGATGATGTAAAATTGATCGTTTTAACCATTTTTAAGTTATAGCTTGGTGGAATTGAGTTCATTCACATTGTTGTGTAAGCTTCACAACCATCCATCTGCTGAACTCTTTTTGCCTTGCAAACCTGAAACTCTGTACCCACTTAACTTCCCACTGACCCCTCCCAGCACCAGCAACCACCATTCAACTTTCTGTGTCATATGAATCTAACTGCTCTAACTATCTCATCTAAGTGGAATCATATGGTATTTGTCTTTTTTGTGGCTGGTTCTTTTCCCTTAGCATAATAATATGTGTTCAAAGTTTATCCATGTTGTAGGATGTATAAGAATCCTTCCTTCTTGGTTGTATTTCTTTGTGTTCCTGAAGGCTTTCTCATGTTTCACATTTTAGTGACTTCTTTCCAGTGGGTGTAGCAGTATTGTGAATGATAGCAGCAAAAGGATGCAATATCTGAGGACGTCTTAACTTTCTTTTTCTAGTCTAATAGCTACAAGGGGAGCAAGTAACATTTCACACTGCCCTCCCCATTCATACCCCAACTTCCCTTACTGCTGCTGCCTCAAGTCTCTAGTCACCCACAGAGAAGCATAGGAGTTAGAGCTTAATGGGTAATTCCAGCCCTACTTCCACTACTTATAAAGGTACGATCTTGGACACCGTAGTTTCTCTGGGGCTCAGTTCTCTTACCTGTAAGTGGATAGAATAATACTTGTATTGAAAAAGATGGATTTTGTCTTCCAAGGGCTGAGAAGGACTTTTCTGCATTAAATATAGTTTCTTAAATTAAAAAAATTATACTACAACCTATTCCACTGGAAAGTGTGGAAGCATTATATGTTGTATAACACTTCAGACAACTTCATGAAACTGGAAATGAGTGAGTGTTAGTTTACAGAGTATATTCTGCATGTCAGGTATATTTTCGTCAAAAACGCCGAGGAGAATTCTGTTTTGGCTCTTGGCAATCCTCATCTTCTACCTCCCCACTTAGTCAGAACCAACACCACCAGCCAAGTCCCACCCCTTGATCATCACCTAAAACTATACTCAGAACATTAAGGATACTCCTCTCACTAACCTCAGAAATGTTCCTTTAACTCCATCAGCACCTGCCTGCGTTTGTTTGGCCACTAATGTGTTTCCCTGTATCTTAATGCACTCTCTGCCCTCTCCGGTTCCCTCATGCTTCATAATGAAGGCAAAGCAGAATGTCTGAGTGCTGAAACTGACTCAGCTCCTCTCAGAAGATGGGCATCTCTCTTTGCTGGCTACTTAAGAATCATTTCTCTGTCCTCCCTTCTTTCTTTTGATAAATAGGACGCTGTCCCCAAAAGGATGAGTCCGTTACCTTTCACCAGAGTTGAAAACATTTTCCACTGCATGTTTCTGTTTAAAGAGAAAGCCTTTTTAAAAGACTAAACGTGTGTGTACTTAATTTTTAATATGTATGTGCCCACAGCCAAGAGAGCAGAGAAGCCTTAAATAATAGTAAAACCAAATTGTACATGTTGTATGTTTTATGTGGCAGTGGTTCCTGTACATACTCTTACCAACCAGGTATTATTTCATCCATTCCCCATTAATCAAGCTGCCATATCTAAAAGAAAACTAAACTTAAATATTCAATAAAATTATGGTTTTGAGTTAAATATCAAAGTCATGTTAGCTATATTTTCCCCCCAGGTAACATTCATTTAATGTCTTATATTTTTACTCTGAAAGCTAGTTCTTTTATGTTAGGAAGTCAGTCTTGATTACAAACAGCATATACTACAAACTGAAGATTATGTGGGTTTCTGTTGAACCCCTAAATGTACATGTTTTAGAGAGAAAGAACTACATGGAGAGAATTTTTCTGGCTAAAAATGAAATGTCTCTTCTTAGGGTGAGCTCTTTACTTAGAAAATGAATGGACAGTTGTCTTAGAGATACAGAATTGTTTGTCACTTCTGTAATGAATTCTGTCTTCTGAGCTGTTCCGGCGTTTAGTGTTTTTGTACGGAATACACTGTTTTTCTTTTGAGGTGGAGGTTTCTGTGGGTTTTGCAATACTGGCATCTAGGGGCTTTGTGGAACACTGCATGAGCTGATAAAACTTCGGCGGCGGCCCTTCGCTTGGACACGGAATGACACGTTTGTGGGTCACTGGGGCTGAAGAAGAGAGAAGGAAATGGAGCCTGAGCTGGGTAGATGCCAGTTCTGCCCCCAGGCTTCAACTGCAGCCAAAGCAGGGAGGTAAACAGAAATGTCTGTTACGAAGCCCTAGCCAAGCTGGCGATCTCTTGGATTGTCCTAGCAGGTTTTCGAAGTTATCAATAAATGACTTAGCATGTTTAACTCTCCCTCACTTGTTTGCATGCTTGACTTTGCCGTTTTTCCACAGCGTGCAGAGATGGCTTTTGCATGTGCTCTTAAGCTTGCTGGCTTGTGTAATTGCTTGCTTCTCACAGTTCCAGTTCTTGTTTTAATTCAACGTTCTCTATCCACATTTATCTTTATAAATGTATTTCTGTTCTTTCCAGTAATGTGTCATCCTTTCTTCTGGTATCTGAGTTCTTACGTGGTTCTCCATGCTTACATGTCCTAAAAGTGTTGACTTAGAAAATCACAAATGTCTATTGCAAATACTAGAATGCTATGATTATATAAGAACAGATAAGTAATTCTTACTAAACTTCTCATACTGCATTAAATTCAGAACAGGGGGCACATGTCTAACTTTGTAAATTGTAGAAATTCTAAGGTTCGTTTTAAAAATAATAAATACAGTCTACAGCAGTGGATATAATTCTTGTAGGTAGGCATTACACATCATACTCAGTGTAGAAGATGAGATGGTGGTGATAGAAGGAAACATTTGTTGATATTTTTACATTTTATGTTCTATCCTATCACTTTATATGAAATAACTCATTTAATCACCAAAACGCTCAGGATAAGAACTATTTTATCCTCATTTTGCATATGTTCACCCAGTGATTCTGTGCTGTACAAGGGAACTTCAATAAGTTAGGGCATGAGATGGTCCCCTGTAGAGTGTAGCCTAAGAGGTGATGTTACTTGTTCTGTCCAGGCATCAGGTATGCACCTATAGTCCCAGCGCTGGAGAGGCTCAGGAGTTGGGGACCAGCCTTGACAAGAGAGTGAGATGCCATCTCACAAGAAAAATTATGGTTTTGTTTTTTGTTTAAAAAGCTATTCAGAAATCATTGTCACTGTCCTTGGTCTCACTAGCTGGCTCTTCCTTTGGAGTTGTGGCTTCTCCTTCATCTTCTCATACCTGTGTCCTTTGCACTTCTCTAGTGTTGAAGTTAGCAATACCTGCCCTTGGAAGGACAGTCAAAGAAACAATAATGACAGATGTTATTAATTCCAGGTAAAAGAGAAGTGTTAAGAGAGAAAGCTGTATAAGGAAACAAAGATGGACTGAGCAGATAAGTGTGAAGGGCCAGCCCTGGGAGCAGTGGGAGAGGTCTCCCGAGGGTGGATATTTGAAGTGAATCCCAAATGTCAAAGAGACAGCAGATGCAAAGGCCTTGAGGTGGGAGCAAATTGAGTATGTCTTAGAAAAATTCAAAAGGCTAGGGATGCTGGCGTTTATTGACTGAGAGAAATTCTATGGCTCTTCTTACCACCCTCACTCCCCACCCCCGCCTCTTGGCACCTGACAGGTTCTGTTTTGTCTCAGGCTGTTTTCACTGAATTCAGGTACACTGTCCTGAATAGCAAAATCCTGAATTATCATCCAGAGGGTAATGCTGGAGAAGGAGGATGCCATGAGAAAGGGTGCACCCCGTATGTCCTACACACACACACACACACACACACACACACACACACACGCACGCACGCACGCACGCACTCTCTTTCTCTCTCTCTCTCTCTTCAAACCTATAACATCAGATCAGTAGGAACATGAAGCAGAGAGAAATCACAGCACAGTCATGCATTCTCAGTGCCCAGTGGCAGAGAAAAGACCTGGATATCACTCTTCTGCAAGTGTAGTCACCTGTGCATCTTCTTCTTCGCTAGACTGGAGGCTGACTGAGGGTAGGACTAGCGTTAGCCCACTCTTCAGCCGTTTTTTTACAGCTTACATTTGCTTATTCAAGAAGTACTTCTGGGTTGCCATATACATGTCAGCCAGCCAATCTGGGCCTGTCTCTGCTCACTGTACAATCCTACACAGGAAGAACTCTCCCGCTCAAGCCTCTCCCACCCCTGCCAAATACTAACACCATAAAACAGATAGCTGTAGTATAGGGCATTATGTTCCCCACTGCAGGGCTCAGAGAAAATATTCCAAAATGACAGTTGAGCCAGAACTTGGAAATTAAATAAAAGTGCATATGTGAGAGTGTGTATGTCCTGAGGGGCTGAGGTCAGAGGGTTACTGGGCAGAATTTTAAATCTTAGGAAACAAGGATTCATGAACTCAGTAGTGAATTCAGCCACACATAGAGTAAACGTGGGAATGACTGACTGCATGATTTCTTTCTCCACGCTCGTGTAGCAGGGGCAACTCACAACACAGAGGTGTTAAGCCAAGAGGAAAATGGCTAATTTACTCTGGCAAATTCTCTTTCAGTTCCACACACCTTTCCCTGTAAGCAGACCCTGTGAAGACCATTTCTATCCAAAGGTTGCTGCCAGGTAGGTCACCCAGTAGTGTTTGAAGAGCAGGCTGAAGGCTCACTGTGGGGTGGCCCCATCAATGGAACTGGGCATATTCAAAATTCAGTAGCCAATATTTCTGTTTTCCCTGAAGACTGCTTGGCAAGAACTGCAGTGTGAACAAGTAAATGAAAAATAAGCCATAACCTCAAGGTTGTATGTGGGGAAGAGAGTCCAGTAGAATGGTCTTGATGTCAGAGGCAGAACTGGCTTACAAAGGAGAAACCTGTATTTTGTGCTCTGTGGCACTGAGCAAGTAGCAGTCTGTAGCCTGTACAGTGCTGCTGTGTCCAGCAGCATCTAAAGTCCCTGCCAGCTCTGGGGTCTCATCTTGCCTGGAGGCAGCCCTGGCCTGAGATCCTCACTCCTCCAGAAGCATGAACATCACTGATCCCAGAGGATTTTAAGATACTTTCCTAGTCTGCTGTGCTCCTCTAGGGTTGTATTCTGTCTCTGTTGTGGGTGAGAGTGCTGCTGACATCCCCTCCCTCCTCTCATGCCCATTATTCTAGCATCCAAGAAGCTAGCCATTCCTGCTATACCCTTTCTTTAGTGCTTATGTTGGGAGCTACATGGACTGCCCAGTGTCCCTTGCCTCCTGTAGCACTAGAGTCACACTGCATGCACACAGCACCAACTCCTCTACTAGCCACCAGTGAGACCTTGTTCAGGTTTCTTAACCTTTCTGTGGTCCTGTTCCTTTGACTGGGAAATGTGGACAGCGTGGTTTCTTCCACAGTTATCTGTAAGGACTAATGACAAAAATCCATGCAAAGCAGTTAGATCAGGGCACGGTATTTGATAAATATGATGAATATTTGTTACTGTCTGTAACTAGTCCTGAGTCCTTCATTGCTGCCTTTCTTCTTTAAATATTTTCTACCAAGTTCTCAGGCAAACATCAGGGTACAGGTGTAACTGAGGCACCATCTGTGTCCTGGGGAGCTCAGTCCAGTGCTGCTTACAGAGTGCTGTGTGTGCAGCTGGCATTGTCCTAGTGACCTTCTTGAGTCAGTCTCCTCTACAATGTGGTGCAAGGCTTGTCTTCCCATTTTGTGTTGCAGAACACTGCAGCCCAGAGAAGTCATGTGGCATTGCCAGCACCACACAGCTAGTAAAGGCAAAGTTAGGTTGAGAGCTCCAAACCCGACTCCAAATCCATCCAGTGCACCTTCCTCCATGTTACCAGGCCTCCACATGGCTGTCTGTGTGCTGTTTTGAAGGGAAAGGGCGCATGCATGGTGGAGTGGTCATAACAGGAAAGAAGCACCCATTCCCTGACCATCCATTCTGGCTGTCAGAAGGTAGGAGGCTTGGCTGTGAGCCCAGCTCCCAGCAGCCCTTGCACTAGCCCATCTGAAAAGAATCCATCTTTAAAAGCAAGGAGCCAGAAAAAAATAATTCATACTAAAAACAAACTTGTGTCATGAGTCATTTGACTGACTCTGCTTTCCCCCAAATGCATAGTTTGTTTTGGGTGAACTGAGGCTAAAGGAACATCTGCTATGTTTTAGGCTAGCAAAGCCATTATTTAAGGTGCTTCACATCCATTATGTGCCCACTGGGTCCATGATTTAAATCAAGGCTTTTGCTCACAGGGTCTGAAAATATGTTACTTTTGTGGTACTTGTAGTGCAGTGTGACTGTGTACATGTTTTATCAAGATGACAAGAATTGCTTAAGTCCATGACTCAGAAGTTCTGTGCAGTGGTTCTTCTGCATGAGCATCTTCACAGGAGGGTTCTGTATGCTCACTCAGGTGTTCAGATGGTTGAGAAAATTCGGGGAGGCTGGTCCCATTAACAGGAGGATCCCTGTGCTAGACTAGAGTGTGTCTCCATCCTGTAGAACACAGATAAGTGGCATTGTGGCCAGCTTGCTGTCCTCCAGATAACTAAAAGGTAACAGACAAAAGTACATTTGCATTGTAAAAAAACAAACAATATGAACAATATAGAAATATATCATGGAAGGAGAAAGGCACAGACATCTGTGGACCCCAAAGGTGATCCCTATTACACGTGTGTGTGTCTTTTTAACCTTTTTAATGTACTCACACACACACATATGCACGTGGTCATATGAGAGAGATTATTCCACTTTATATTTACAAGGTGCTTATCGCACTGCCCCATGTCTGTTACATACTGATTAATAATAATTCCTGGGCCTGAAAATATATAACACTGTTTAACTGATGTCCTGTTGCTAGTATTTAGGTACTTTTTATAGCTTATTACAAACAGTAATGCAAAGATCATCATTGCTAGGGTTTTTTATGTACACTTATGAGCATTCTCTTGAAGAAATAAAGAAAATGAGATATCTAGTGAAAGATTTTATACATTTAAAATTTTGGTTGCTTTGAGCAAAATTCTCTGAAAAGCTAAAAACTGCTCTCCTAATGTTTCTTCTAATGGTGTCCCTATACCTTTGGCTACATTGCATGCTGTTAATCACTTAGTCATTAACATTTGTGCCAGTTAACTGGGCAGAAAATGACTGCTCATGTTCTTTTCTTTGCCTTTCTTTTGTTGCTAGTAAGAATGAAAATTTTGTTAATATCTAGAGGCCACTTAAGTTTCTATATTCTTTTAATAGGCTGTTAACATCCTGTTTTCATTTTCCTGTAGGATTCTTTGCCTTTTCCTCATTAATTTCAAGGAATCCGTTGTTGCTCACACATATTGAAGACTTTCTTGTACTCTCTCCCTTGTTATTTACCTTGCTTATATGTTGTCTTGGATGGGAGTTTTAAATCTTCATATGCTCATATCTGGTATCTCTTCTTTACCTAATGTCAAGATTTCTTGACACCTTCCCTTTAAATTATTTCTACACTTACAGCAGTGGTTTTCAGAGTTATGATGTTTTAGACTTGTATGTGTCCAGGAGTAAACAAAGGACCCTGGAGACAAAGGGGCAAAGCTTAGGCCACAACACTGGCTGGCAGATTGGTGTCTGAGTTTTCAGACATTTTTGCTAATTTCATCATTAATTATAGGAAAATTCCAAATATGTGTCTGGGCCCATCACAGACAAGTAAGAGTCAGCAAGGAGCCAAATAAGTCGGTGCACCATGAACTCTGGTGGCCACTGAAATATGTCCCAGTCCCTCTACTTACTGCCTTATTTTAAAACAATACCTTGCTGCACTAAGCCTTAGTTTATTTGCCTATAACATAGAACTAATCACAACTTTGAAAATTTCTTGTGATAGTTATGTCTCCTGTGTTTCAGTACATGCTAGCTACTCCACAAATTTGTTCTTCTTTACTATAACTAAAGGCCTCCCCCTACATGGAGTTCTTAATGCAACTGGTACTGACAGCTGTTGACTTCTATCACTTCTCGGGATTTTATACAAAATATTGGAGGCAATTTCCTACTGATGTCTCAGTGGGCTGAATTGCTCAAGGCTGGAAAGTTCTCCAGGGTGGCCGACCCCTTTTACATATTTGAATAGGGACATATTTCAGGAGGGAGGAGTCAGACCTCAGGAATGCTCCCAATCACAGGGCACAGGGATTTCCCTGGTTCAGAGCGTTCACAGTTCCTGGACTCACTGAATCTCCTGCCTATTCAAGGGCAATCCTCCTGCCATTGTTACCATCTTTCTTCCCCTCATTGCACTGCAGTCCTTCACTTAAAGCAACATAGCACTGGAGGCTAAGCCCACCTCTGAAGCCAGACTGCCTGGCCTTTAATCCTAGCCTGTCATTTCTTGTTTTTGAGGCCTGCTGCTATTCTATAATTTCTCTCCACCTTTTCCTCTGCCTGTAAAATGAGGGTACTAATACCTTTCTCACAGTTGTCAGAAGGCCCCCATTCATAAAGTGCATGGCACATGCTACAGGACCGAGAAATAGCATGCAGCATCCACCTTTCATAGCAAATTGACTGGATTACATGCTCATCTGAGCTCAGAACAACTTATATAAAATGAGTATGAGAAAAGCAACCTACTGACATTAATGGGAACATCAAATGGGACAATGTGACAGGCATTCAGTAATGGGTAGCCACTCTGATGATGATTATTTTAAAAGGACAGAATTAATAGGTAGGAAGCACCTAGCCCTCAAAAGCAGAGTCTGGTGGTTAACAGGAAACTCCAGAGTCAGGCACTGGGTTAGAATGCAGCCACACTCTTAGCCCTGTGAGCTTGCATCTACACTCTCCAACATTGTTTCCTACCTGACATGTAAGCTTGGGTTGATGATAGCAACTACATCTAGGCTTATTCTGAAGAGGATATGGTGATGAACTGGACACACAGACAGTGCTTGAGGAAATTGTTACTGAGACACAAGTCTCCTGACCATCCATGGAAAGATCCCTGCAGGCAGAGAGAGGACACTGGGCAGAAGTGATAGCATCCGAGCTGGAGCCCCAGCACAGTCCCTTCTGGTGGGTATGAAACACAAGATCAGAAGGGATGAAAACTGAGGATTGGAATCTAAGAAAGACATCTAGGCTTTTTGGGTCCAGCAAAAATGGCTAAGCCAGAGAGATAAGCCCGATTTAAAGGCATATGCTGGGTCGGGGCTGGGGATATAGCTCAGTGGAATAAGCGCTTATCTAGCAAGCGCAGGGTCCTGAGTTCGATCCCCAGTACCGCAAATAAAAAAAAAAAAAAAAAAAAAAAGGCATATGCTGGGGTCTATTTACAGCGATGCATCTCGTTTAATTCTTACAACAGTCTTAGTCACCTGAGTGACCAAGTGAGTGAGTGAGTGAAACTGGGGATCTGAGAGGTTAAGAGAGTTGCCTAAGACTACATAACTAAGTGAAGGAGCTGGGGCTTGTCAGCAGTACATATCCTGCCTCTCTGGGGAAAGACTCAGAGACCAGGCTAGAGGCTGGCAGGGGAGCAAGGGTGACTTCTGGTAAACAGAAATGGCAGTGGCAGCAATGGGATCTGACAACTGGATCTAATGGGCTTTGTGTAAAGATTTGGAAATATTGTCAGGAGACAAGAGAGTGTTTTCAGCTGTACCCTGTGTATGAGGCTAAGGTTAAACCCCAAACACAGACATAAATAGCCCTCCTTAGAGCTCCTCACAACAGCCTGTTTGTTCCTTCTATTTGGGAGGAATGTTGAATACTGTGTCTAAAAGCTGCTGTATCGGCCCTGCACAGGCCACAGGGCCACTGCCGTTTCAGTTAGCCACCCTGGTGTGTGTGTGTGTGTGTGTGTGTGTGTGTGTGTGTGTGAAAATTTTCTTGTTAAGCGAAAGTGGTGGGATAAATATCCTTATGTGATTAATAAAAAGCTATTAATTCTTTACACATCTCCAAAAAGTTTGAGTATTTTATTGATTAAAAACTTGGGAACTCCTGTATTAGGCCTTCCAAGAAGATCCCCCTTCCTGCTTATGAGGACAGAGTTTCTGCCCAGTCACTAGTACCAGAAAGGCTTCTACTCTGCACTGAGTAACTGCCATGTACTCCAGAACCCTCCAGGGATCATTATTTGTGGACGTGGGAGGGGTCAGTGGAATTTCTCCAAGGGAGCAGATTACAGTCATCAAAATCAAAATTCAAGCCCTGAAATTTCTGTGTCTTGTCATCATTGAGAGGGCCAGGCCTGGTGATAAGTATTTCTTCCAATATCCCAGATAATAGTTCTGTGGAAATGAAGTGGAAGGTGATATTACATCCTGGACCAGTCCCAGCTCATTGTTTGTCTTGTAATTAATAATATCCCTTTTTCTTCTTAAGAGTGATTAGAATTCAAGAGGTGAGTCTACTTGGATAATAAACTTTCCCCACTGAATGAAAGTTCCCTTCATCCTGTCTCAGACGGGAAGTCCATGGTGGCCTGTCCTTGGATGAGGGAAAACACATCAACACAGTGGCCCACTGAATCAGGGAACAACAGAAACGTGGTGTTTTGGGGGATAGTACATGTAGAATTAAACATGAAACAAATAAATGATTATTATTAAATCTACATGCACAAAACAACCATTACAGTGTCTTCTTAGCTATAGAGTCGGAGAATCTTTTCCTAGAATAAACTTGTGATTAACCTGGATTTGGAAGTGAGAAAAGAGCAAGAAGGAAGAAAAGGAAAAGAAGAGGAATAATGAGTCAGATATGTGGACAGTTTTGGAATACACACAGTCTGTGCTATGTAGGGTGGGTTATTTTATTATTTTGTTCCATGTCCTTGGTGTGTGGAAAGTAATGATTGACAACAACATCAGGTTCTCAAGTTTAAAATGTAATGATTTCCTCTCTCATTAAGCAGAGGAAATTATCACATAAATCACACTCCCAAGCCTTGTGGCAAGCCTGACAGTCTTCAGGGCATTTTGGTGACATTTCTGGATGCCCTTTGTTTTCCCCTTTCAATGAAAGCCCTTTCTTTGCCTTCTCACATAACAGCTTGGGATTCTTGTCCCCCCAGAAATGCATTTGAACTTGCTGGGTTTAAGAGTCAAGGCGTGAAGACTTTCTCTGTGGGAGAAAAGTTCTGACATTCCAATACAGAACTAATGTGGGATTTGGGAAGCCTGCCCTATTATGTGCAGTTCATTAGGGGTCCCCAAAAGCAACTGATCCATCGGCATCATAGGAAACCCAGGCAGGGACCAGGGAAGGCTGAAAAGGCATACGCACCCTGAGCCGGTGGGGGACAGGGGTTACACACCTGTTCCCCACTGCTGGATTCCAAGGAAGCAAAGCTGTGTGCTTCCTGACATTCTCAAGAGTCCCTGCCCCATTCATTCAGTTGCTATGTTGCCAGGGTTTGAGTCAAATCCCAAAACACATGGTCTCCCTTGGGTCAATGGAATAAGGTCTGTGTTTTAGTAAGAATTTTGAAGTTCACAAAATTGCAGGCTTTTGTCTCAAGCAGACTTGAGCTCTATATCTGCCTCTGTCGCTATTAGAAAATGTCAGATCTTAGGGAAGTTTTTCTGTTGCTTCTGAGCTTTAGTTTTCTCCCCTAATGTCTGTTCCATGGGTTCATTATCATAACAACAGTTAACATGCGGCAAGTAATTAGTATGTACTGAACACTTTTCTAAAGACATGAAATAGATGAACTTTTTGATCTGTGAACCTCTTGACATAAATTCTATGTTAGAGGATTTTGGCCACTATTGTTTTTGTAAATAATGTTCTATTGGGATAGTTTTGTCTACTCACTGACATACACCTAGCAAATGTTTGCATACCACATCTTCACAACTGAATAGACTACTTGGCCCACAAAGCCAAAAGTGTTTACTGTCTGGCCCTTTGTAAGAAACATGTCCTAACTCTTGCTTTAAATTATCCCAGTTTAAAGAGGAAAATAAACTAAAAATATTTAATACCTTAGCTGAAGCTATACAACTGGTTTGACTAGGATTTGAACCCAGCTGCCTGAGTCCAGAATGTGTGCTTTTCCCCCGTAGCCTGGGATACCTAATAGACAAAAAGTACCAAGTGTATCACCTGGCATGGGGAACATGCATGTGTCCATCCCATGTGGAAGCCTCAGAATCCCACATTCCTACCTCCTGCCTCCTTGCCAGGTTCCTGTTCTAATCACTTTTCCTTATCTCGTGCCAGATGATATTATCACTTCAGTAGACTTAGCCTTGCACCCAGTGTCTCAGCCTGTCAAGCTGTTTTAGGAGGTTTGGCGTCACCATCTTGATGTCAAACATCAAGAGACCACAGCTGGGCTCTGAGCTCCTGGGAATGTCTCCACTCACACTCAGAACACCAGAGGGAACATTGAGGGGACCTTTCTGAACATTAGTTTTATGATACAGACTAGCATTAAAGAAAGAAAATTCAGCAGCTATTTGAGAAAGGATTACAGTCTAACTAGGCAGACAAAACCAAAATCCTGGAAGGCAGGATTGAAAGTTATTTACTACAGGCTAAAGTGGCTGTGAATTCAGAGAGCTGCAGGCCAGCGAAGGGAAGGTCATTAAAGGCTTCTTGCTCATAGATGAGCTGGGCCTTGAATGTGTGGCAGAATTTAAAAAGAAGTGGGTCAGGTTTGGGCCTTACAGGAGAAGAAAAAGGAATCACAGAGAGAAGATGCAGAAATAGAAATGAGAACTGTCAGAAGGTGAGGCCCAGATAATCCTGGGACTTGTGGACAGTAGGAATGGGTAAATAGTGTGGAGTCAGACTGTACTGAACTGAAGAGGGCAAACAATATGTGGGCTTTAAAATAATGAAGGTAATAGTTATGATAGCATGGCAAAATTGCTGGCACACACACACACGTTATGCAGTCCTCTCCTTTATCTGTGACATGGGAATCATTTCATTTTACAGATGGGAAGATTGAGTCCTAGACTTTAGCAAGAAAACGGTAATGGTAGCTGGGTATGGTGGTGCATGCCTATAATCTCAGCACTGGAGGAGGCTGACGCAGGAGGATCATTGTGAGTTTGAGACCCAGCTGGGCTACAAAGTGAGCTTAAGGCCAGCCTGAACTGCACAGGGAGACCCTGTTTCAAAAAGATAAAATAAAACAAAATAATAATGAGGAAATTACAAACAACCCACAAGGCACAGTTTAACAGTGTGGAGTTTTTTTGTTGTGATTTTTCTTCTGTGGACACATGTGCTTGTGGTAAGGATGTTATAGTATACCCATTGCACATAATAGAATATGCCTGCAGAATTGTTGGGCTTGTTTGACATTGTCATGTGGTCATTTGCTCATTGATTCAGATGTAGGATCATGAGTTGGAGACCTCACGCTTCCTGGATAACTGGCATCTCTCACCACCAGCAATGGGGAGCTCTGCAGGGGACAGGGTAGGACATTGGGAGAGGAATTGTGTGCCTGACAAGGACCAGCTGGATCGAGCTGGGAAAGACAGGAAAGAGAAAAGAGTGTTATGAGGATATGAGTTCAACATCTAGTTGACACTTGCTGGTTGTGTCATCCTTGAAAATTTCTTTACCTTTCTCAACCTCGGCTCCTGATTTTTAAAGCGGAACTAGAAGAAAGCCTACCTTATTAGGTAGTTGTGAGAATTCAGTAAGATGATGAATTTGAGCATGTAATCACACCACCTGACAAGCAGTAAGTACTTGGCAACTGACAGTTACTATCAGTATGATATTATATAAAGTATCTTTCAAGGATTTCTGGAGGTATTTTATTCAGACAGTTATATATTCACTTATCAAGAGGTTACCAGATACATGCCAGGAGCAAAAATGTGTTGAGTACTTATGATTGTAAAAATAATCAATGCTTATTAATTGCCCTATCATAGACCATATGTTGTTCTAGTCATTTTAGAGACATTCTTTCATTTAATCTTGATGAGGGCCTTGCAGACAAGCAAAAATTATTATTGTCATTTTACAGATGAAGAAACTGAGGTTTAGAGTTGTTAAAGTCCCCAAGATGTATCCAGTGATTCAGTATGGCAGTCATTACCCACAAATAAACAGAGCTATAGCATTCCAAGTTGTGGTCTCTACTCTTGAGGGCCACGTTTTGCTCTCACGCTCATGTGGAATGGCTTTGCTTATAACCTTTCTGCTTAAAGAGAGAGTCAGAAGTATGTGGCTTTGATTTCATCCTTACTGCTACAACTTTGTGCAAGAAGTGATGTTGCTTGTATGCAGCTGGTGAGTAAGAAGGGCTGTTACATCGATGGTAGGGATGTCATATCATTCAGGTACCTCCGTGCATTTTGTGGATGTGGAGGTAGAGATGAAGAAGGCGCAGGTATGGGCTCACTCGTGGGCAGCCCAACGTATGCCTTGCAAGTTACTTGTTTTCTAAGTAAGTCCCGGTCATGAGCTTCCCTTTTGCACCCTGCCTGAGTGCTGAGAGCCAGGTGTGTTAGACTTCAGTGAGTTGGGATTTTACCCCGTTTCTGCTTTGGTGGTTTGGAACTAATTACACACTGTGGGCTGTTCCTAAACCTGCAAAGTGAGAGTTAAACCAATTACTTTAAGAGAGGAAAATCTACCTTTCTTCCCATTATCTAAAGATTTCTGGCATGTATGAGAGTTTTAAATAAATATATTAAATTATGTACAGAGTTGGCCTGAAGCCTTCATTTCACTTCACCTGTCTAGAAACAGTCTCAAATCTTGTTCAGAAAGGAAATAGTAAGCTTTAGACGTATTTTGTGGTAATAGAGAATCTTGCTGGAATGTGTAGAGGCTGAGATTTTGTTACTGTCATATAGTATTTGTGTATGCTGGGAGAGATGTATTATGAAGGATGACTCTTCATTTACAAAAAGCTGGAGTAGATCCGGGGAAGATGGCGACCAGGTGAGCAGCAAGGGAGCGAACCTCCTTAATAAATACCACCAGCTCGAGACAGACTTGGCGAGCGTGAATGCTGGGACCTCGGCTGGGAAGTTTAAACTGGGTGTATTTCTCTGAGATGCCGGGGGAGATGTGGTAGGGCGGACCAGGCTGCCGGGGCGAGACGTGGGAAAGCCCCAGACGCTGGGAGCCAGGGACGATACCCGCGGGGAAGAAGCTTGGCTCGGTCCAAGC